>VYXH01001644.1:237432-271852 GCA_013397275.1 Burhinus bistriatus | reverse complement strand
AAAAAAAAAAAAATTACAATATCTTTTGTAGATGATGAAATGTTGCCTGGTTTTCTCCATATTTGTGCAGACAATTAGCATATTGCAACCCAGCATTAGGAAACTGCATGTGCTGCTCCTTCTCACTCTTTTATACAAGAATGTCACAGGAAGGGCAAAACCCTGCCAGAGTGGTCTGAATATAATCTACTGACTTTCCAGGAATTCTTCCATTTAACACAACTGTAAACACAATTCTAAAAAAGGATCTTTCTGTTTTAGTTACTGCAATAAGAACTTGAATTTGTAATAATGATAACTCAAAAAAAAAAAATCACATGGCACTGGTTTTAAGTGGACACTGCATGCTTTACAGTACTATAAAACTTCTATGACTCTCAAATAAGAAATACTGTATACAAACAGTGTAATTATTCATACCAAGCCCTACTGTTAAACAATGATGTTTAACATCACTTTAATCCTACTGTTAAATAATGAACTGTAATTTTAAGATATATATAAAGAAAAATAACTGTTAGACTGTGGATTCATTTGGCCAGTGATTGAAACAGCTATTGAACCGTTTAAACGCATACTGCCATTTTCAGTTTTATGTTAAATAACTTAGCTAGAATTAATTTCACCTGGAAGTCCATTTTCATCTTGTTACAGATTTTTTTCTACCTCAGCTTTTCTTCTTTTTTGCAGTTCTCTCTTTTCTGTTAGTATGTTTACACTCATGCCATTTTCATTTAATATATTCCTCTCCTTTTCAACTTTCAACTTCAGATATCACACTGTAACAGCAGAACATAACACCCAGAATTATGCAATAACTAACTTGATTCAAACTAGCAGACCTTTATTGCCAATTTTTTTTTTAATTAAACAAGAGGCTCAGAAGTTTTTATTTTTTTTTACCTGACATCCCAATGACTGGCTTATGGAACATTTTAAAAAAACAGGCCTACCAGGTAAAGGAGCTGAATAAAGGCTACAACAAGCAGCAGTACAAGGGTTCCACAGATAGAAAAGAACTCAGTCTCTGAGAACAGAATATATCTGTAAACTCTTCTCCTTTTCTTACTGAAGAATTTTAAACTTGCTTCTTTTTTCTTTACCCATGGTACCTTTTCAACTCTTAAAATATTTCTGGTTTTGTTATAAATTTATTCTTCAGTTTCTATTCCTTTTTATTCCTGAGAGATAACCAAGATCAAACAAGGTCCAAAACTGGTTTTGTGTCCCTCTCTGTGGGGCACATTTTCAGAGTTATATCATTAAAGTAGCTTCCCAATTTACAAATTGGGATAACTTGGATAACTGATGGAAACAGTTTGGGGTTTGTTTTTTTGGTTTTTTTTTCCTATGGCATTTTTTTTTCCCCAACAGAAAGCATTACTAATAAGAAAAATGCTCAAACGCATATTAAAATCTAAATGTGTATCAAGTTCCCATAGAGAAAAAAGCAAAATTAAGCAGATATTTCTGTGTTTACTAGAATGACAACTACTTTAAGGTTTTCAGCACTCATCTTTGCATACACCAGTGGTAACCTACTAAAACTGGGAGCTTCCAAAGACGTGATCTCTCTCAGCCTGCTTTTCCTAGGTCTGTCTGTCTGGCAAGTCTGCATGTACCTTATTATATATAGGTGGCTATCAATTAGAAAACTGCTTGGAAATGTAGGAGATCTGTCTTAAAGTCCTGCAGGCCTCACCTCTTAGAGGTACTTGCGCATGTATTGAAACTGAAGGCAGCTGGGTATGTAAACATCTAGCAGTTAGACTGAACAGGATTTCAGGATCTAACTTCCATCAGTTTTGCCTAAATATCTTTCAGGATCTGGGCTATAAACAGCTTAAATTGGTTTTGTTTCACTAGTGTCTTAAAAGGCTGAGTTGCATGACTTTACTGTAAGATCAAGTTTCCTGTCCTTGCAAGCAATAAATACTCTGTATTTTTAACAGGCTTTACTGTGTGTAGTAATTTACTACATGATTTATATTGTTTTCTACCTTTTAAAAATTCTAATGTTAAATATACTTTTTGAGCTCTCTATGTGTGTCATGCTGGGCCTGTTTTTGCTTCTGGAAAAGTGAATTTCAGAACCTCAGTTGGCTTCATCAGATGCTAGAGCAGTCCTATAGTAATGTTTATGTATAGCTGCCCAAAGGGAAGATGCCTCTGCATGATCTAAGACCCATCAGGTATTCTCTGCCTGATGGCACTGTAAAAAATATCCTGCAAATTAGCAGGACACTAGCATGTGAGACACATTTCTATATGTTTGCATGCATTTATGTCACTGTGTTTTGATATTAGTGATGTTTCCTCATGTTGTTTAATTGTATAATATTGTATAATATGATATAATTAAGGATGTCCCATTTACAGCTGCCATAAGAACTAATTGTTCAGCTTTATCTGTTACTTGGACAGGCTTTCCATAAAAGGTGTAAGAAGCATTTATGTTTTCTGTATATGCTCTACTGCAGTGAAGAGCAGTATATGTTTCCATTATGAATCACTTAATCAGAAAGCAATATCAGCCCTGCAACATAAAAGCGTAAGAAAGGCAGGCCTCTTCCTATGCAGGGAAAGATACATGCAGAATCACGGCACTACGAGAAGATCATGATGGCTGGGAAAAAGCCTCAGGGCAAAAGAAATGGGTGGAGAGAGGAGGGAGGATCAGCTTATAGAAAGGAACTGGCATGGCTCTAGGTTTTTTTTTGAACCATTCCATTTAATTCTATCACAGAAGCCAACGATGACTGAAAAATCTTCCCAAAAAAGCTACTGCTGCCTAAACAGTGGTAGCACTGTTGGGAACAATGTTGAAAGTGAGCACTTTTGAATTTCAATAGGGTCTTTCCAAAGAGGAGAATAACAGCCCTGTGCATTGTGTAACTTTGGACCAGACACTTTATGAGGGGAGCTACTACACAGCTAGGAAAATAATCTGAAGCCTGTTACAGAACAAGAGAGCAACTGTTTGTAGGAATATGAAAGTACTGGCAATGAAAAACAGAGCAGAGAACAGAGTCTTCTAAAAAAGCAAGGAAATTTACATATATTAAAAAAATATGTGCAAATGTCAGAAATCAGCTGGTCAGTTTACAGAAGGTAGGTAGCAATTCAGTTTGTACCCTGATACCTGAGAAACTGGAACGAGAAAATTAATTAACAATTTGTCTAATATAATTAGGTCAACTTAACCTGGAAACAATTTCATTTGGCAGAATACTGTATTGAGGAGAGCGCTGGAGAGGATTGTGTTCTGATTAAGGAGAAACTGAGACTCTACAACAAACAGCAAAGTCTTTGGACCCAATTCTGATTTTAATTACACCAATATGAATAAACTAAATTTGTTAATGAGTTTTCCAATGCAAAAGTCAGATCACAAACAAGTCATTCAAACTTCAAGACCTACCTGGAAGAAGTCAGCAGTGAGTAGTAAAGAAAATTACTTATTCTTATAAATTATAATACTGAGAAGGGTCAATATGGATTTTGGAATAAAAAATAAGGGCAGTTTGTTATTGCCAAAGGGCATCAGAGAAACTGAATTTCCTATCAGGTAAAAAAAAAAAAAAGTTGTTAGATAGTATTTCTACTGTTTCCATGACCACATAATTTATTTCTCATGATGACCTTGATTATGGCATGTTAACTTACATACATCAAAAAATGATATCTGAGGTAAACGTGATAGAAGCAAAATGAAGATATTTTTTGTTTTTTTTAAATTGGAAAGTTCCAAAGCAGCCTAAAGTGATGTGGCTCACAGGATGATTTTCTAGGGACTACAGAACAAACTCCATAGATAGCACAGCTGGAAATCTCATCACTGTATTAAAAAGGGGGAAATTTTGACTGTTATTGTCCATGGCCTCTGAGTTACAATTTGGGAAATAGAATATGTACAGAGGATTGTAGGGTTTGAGGGGTTTCTCTTCACAAGGAGACTCTGCATCTACGTAATCCATGAGACCCACACAGATCTGCCTTCGTTTTTTTGAACTCTGAAAAGCCTGTGTGTCACAACCTTACAACACATTGCCAGTGCCTTCTTTTTTTTTTTTTTTTTCCCAGTCTCATCAATTATTTTCGTCACATTTGTTTTTTCTGTGAGGTCTTGTATCCTGGCCACATTGCCAAAGGCTACTAGACTATAACGTGCCCTGTATGAGAATTTCAAAAGCGTTGTACTCCGTAGGAAAAGCATGAAAGAGTCCTTCATGTTCTTTGGAATAACAAATGAAACAAAGGCAAAAGATCATGTTCCTCTCTCCCATGCTACTTTGAACACATGCTCAAAATGCTTACAAACTGAAATGCTGCTACCCAATACAGCCACAACAAAGAACATTACATTTTAAAATGTAGTGGAAAGCCATTTAAAGTGTTATATGCAGAAACATCAGTTTATCAATTTTCTTCATTTTCCATGGGTTTGGAAGTTCAGCACACGTGACCACATTATTCAATGAGAAATTTCAAAGGCAATTTTCACAGATTTCATTGGATACATTCATAAAGTGGAAGTGAAAGTAGTAAATGCAAATAATATATCCATGTTCATAGTAACTAGAGGTACATTCTCATTTTTAATTGCTATCCAATCCATAAAAGCTCTTTAAGCATGTACTTACTTGCTTACTGTATTACAAAGTATTAACATTAATGGTCCCATTGGGACTTTTAGCGTTGACTTCAAAGGGAACCAGATTAGGATTTATACAGATTTGGCCAGTAGCACTGCTTATTATTAAAGACCTTCTTTTATGTTACATAAAACCTTGCCAGACTTTAACCATTTAGGCTGAAATTCCATATGCTTCATAGCTGCCTCAGGCTGAATTCTTCTGGAAAGCTCCAAACAAAACAATTCAGCTCTTTTCAAGAGCTAGGGCTGACTAGGTAAGAAGACTGGGACAGGGAGACCAGGGAATGTGAGTGGGACTAGGAATATCTGGAAGAGGAAGCTTGGACTGGCAATGGCAGAAGTAATCCAGGACTACAAGGAAAAGCTAAGAGAGAATCAAGAAATATGTTAGAAAACAACAAACCTGAGGATCTGGGAATAAAATATTATGGATGGAACAATATGACTGGTACAAGAAACCAGGAGTGGGAAAGATGCAGAACTGGAAAACAGGTATTAAGTTAGAGAAGCTGGAACATGAGCATGGGCTATAATGCTGGAACAGCCTATGCTGTTGCAGCACCATCTTCTCTGGAGCGTAGAGCAGAGCCCTGAGCTCCATAATCTCATTGTTCATTCCTCCTGTGGTCAAATAGCCATAAAAGCCGCTAGCAAAATTGCTCATTCTCCTCTATGGTTTTTCCATGGAGAGGATGAAAATTTGTTAATTATTCCTTTGACTTCATTAGCTTTGATAAGCTTAAATCTTATCTTTTATTCCATTGGTTTAAAAGAGGGATATAAATATTCCAACTTCAATGACCCATACTGGTGTCAATATGAAACCACACCACAAAACTTCATTTTTCCTCATATCTTCAAAAAATTTTCACCTGCCTCCTGACTTTCCTGATAATAGAGCATTATTTCACCGGTGAATTGTCAGATTTAGGGTCAGATCTAGGAAATGGTCCCCTTGTGACTATGCGATTCCTGCTGCTAATTAAACTTTTTCTGGTGAGGACTAGGAATGACATACTAAAGAGAGATCAACACTAAAACAAACAAAAAAGACCATTTGTGAACCAAACAGGAAACCTCAGGAAAAGAATAGAGAACTGAAATTTTGGATTGTAACCCAGATTATTCCTAGAAGTTCCTACATGACTGTGAAGAATAGTGTGTGTCTGATTTATTTGCTTCTAACTTGCATATTATCTTCCCTATCATAGAGTGAGAGGGTCAGGTCAACTCCTCAGGAAGATAAGAGGTTGCTGCTTAGATCGTGGACAAGGAGAAAAGTTTCCTAGAGACTGCTAAGAAGAGCAGAACAAGAAAGAAGGGGAACAACAGCAAGAAACTGGGAGCATGAGCCACTGTGAAGATCAGGGAATGGACAGACATACCTCTAAGATAATGGAAAGAGAAAATAGCTAGGAACCAGCAGGGACTGTATCATTTGTTGCATGACTGACTGACAGCAAGCCAGGACCTGTCTTCGGGGACACAGTGGACAAAGCAAGTGTGGTTTTTTAATTTCTGTTCTATTTCTATTTTATTTAAAAAAAAAATATGCATTGTAACATCTAATCCTAAAATACCTAGAGATTTGATGCTGTTGCTTTGAGTTTTTGATTTGGTTAGATTTTTTATTTTTTATTTTTTTTACTTTAAAAACCTTGAGGAGCTCACCATAAGCAAACAGCCATTGGCTGAAAGATCAGCAAATCTAGAGTTCTGATATGGTGATGAAACAGACATTTCAAGGACAACTACTGATTTTGCATTTCTTGACTCCTAAAGAGACAATTTTCATAGGAAGAAGACTGATAGGTCTACTCTCTCCCTGACAAACAGCACCATCCCACATAGTCCCTAGTCCTTCTGCTATGCATCACATGCTGTGGCTGCAGTGCTGTAGCTGCATTGCTCTTCTCCCTCTCTAGCTGGACCACATTTTCCACTGAAAACCCAGTGCCTAATTGAGGGGCATCCTGAAGACTCAATGAAAAGTAAATTAAATCAATGGAAGCCAGGACTTTGAACTCATACCTGTCATTGAGGGCTGTACGTTAATGCTATGAGTCATGTGCTAAAGAACTATTGTTAAACACACAGTATTAATGGAAATGTTTGACCTTAAGCTCTTTGTGCTTCAGCTTCTCCTTTTCCGAGAGTGGCTTATAACAAGAAATTTGTGAGTCTTTGTGAATCTTTTGTGTCTTTGATTCCATGGACGCTTCCCACAGTGAAATCCAGGAGGGAATTAATAAGTCGTCTTAATGTTTGAATAGTGTACAATGCATAGAGCAGAACACCACACAGGGAACAAGAAGAGAATGATACCTGAAACAGTGGTCCATTATGTGATAAGAACTTTTCCTGCACTGCATAAAGGAGAGTACTGCTGAAAAAATATCTTATGTTAATGTGATTGGTGCCTGCACATTATAATGCATTAAGTCAAAGGAAGTGAATTCATTTTGTGAAAGGAACCTAACCCTGACATTTGAGTGCTTGATATTGCAGCTAAATTTTATGTTTTCAAGGTAGTTTTCTTGGATACTATATTTTAAAACAAAAGCTATGCCTCTGTAATCTGCATGCAGAAATAAGACAAATATGAAAAAAAAAAATTATTTAAATAGCACAAATGTTAATGATTTAAGTGCTATTTCCATTATACAAAAGAAAATGTTACTTTTAAAGTTACAAATTTTTTTTATATAAAGTACTGGCTTGTTGACAGAGGAAAAAGGCAACACTGTATTTATTCTGCTTTTCATATAAATGTTATAAATTATCATTAAACATAAGTTTATTGCTAAAAATGCACAAAATATTTTTACTTTAAAAAAAAAAACTTTTATGATTGAAATTCTGAGTTTCTTTACAGGCATTTTTGTATTTTATATAATCCTGCGAATCCCAGAAAACCTGTTGTTGTTCTGTTTGCCGTTAACTGTGTCTGTGGATTAGAAGGCAATAGTCTTCCAGAAACAAGGCAGAGTTAAAAACCTTTGGTCCAAGCAATAACTATTATTGTGGATCTTTTCATTCACCTAAATGGGAACTAGTAGAAAATAATGGACAGAGGACTATTCTAGGACTCAGTGATCTCATTAAAAATATCAACTCTACCACTAACTGACTAAGTGATCTTGGCCAACTCCATTTTCTTCTTCTGCCTTGATTTTCCTTGGAAAGAGTAATACTAACATATTTCATAAGGTGTTGTAAGACCTTAAGATGAAAAGCATTACAAGCATTAGAAGCATTAGAGCTATACTTTCCTAAAAGCTGTTACTGAAATGGTCAGATGTAATGAAATTGCTGCTGCGTGCTATATTAAAATTCAGGCATTCTGATTTTTACCTTTTTCTCATTCCTTTTCCCTAGTGTACACCTACACATAATTTTTGCATATCTAAAAACATGCTTATGAAACCGTCCCCACAATCCTGTGGGTCAAATGGCTTCCCCAGCACATATCTACAAAAAAGCTCAGGTCTCTTAGCAGGCTCTTGAACAAGGTGGCTTTTCTATTCAGGTAGTATATCAGAAGGAAAGTTTTCAAAACATATTCCTTAGAGTTACTGCTTGATAGAGGCAAGTCATGGTCACAGGTGGCAAGGACTCTAACGCTCATTGCTTTGTTTCTTGCTTTTGCTTTGAAAATGTTTCAAGACATGATCCTATGGTAATATCAAAAGCCACGAGATTCTATTATATTTGGTAGTGATGGCAAACCCAATGTCATTTGTTGCCACAAAAAACTCCTAACTATGCCCCAGATGATGTATCATATGGAAGAAAATACATAGTGAATCCTACATGTTATTCCTAACTCATACACAACAGCACATCCTTTGCAGTGTGAAACTAAGCAGTTCCACAAATATAATAAAGAAGCTGTTGCATAACTTCTGCACGCTTGGCAAACCCCCTGCTATTGTTTTTTTGGAAAATGACTGTTGGTAAACACTGACAAATTTTGTGCAATAGAGCCTTTGACATGTGGAAGCAACGATCTGCTGTAAAGCTGATGGTTCTTTTATTCCAGTCTTAATCAATACTCAGTGCACAGCTTTCCTGGGGCCCACGATCAGCCATGGTGCAGATACAAGACTCCACCCATGGAGAAATGCCAGCTTGAGCCCTAGAAGGAAACTGGACAAGAGAGTGATTCTTCTTTCTCTGATCCAGGGGCACTGCCAGCCACATCACACAGAAGCCTCACTCACAGTTTTCCAGCCTCTTGTGAGCTGAGAGAGCCCATTTTTAAAGAAATAAATCCATGTGCAGCGTATTTTTTCTCCCTTTCTCTCCCACATCCTGATGCTAGCAGGAAAGTATGGAGGGAATTTCACTGCTGGTACATATTCCCTCATCTCTCCTTCCCATTTCTTCTTTGCGGTTCAAAATCTATTCCCAACCAAAGAGTCCAACAGGGGCTTGCTCTGCTGGATGTCTGGATTATAACTGATCCAGATTTTGTAACATAAAACTTTGCACAGTACCTTGTTATTAAACAATTTCCTTCTACAAGATGAGATGTCTAAAGCGAGTAGGAACTGAAGGCATTAGGCAGACTTTAAACTAAGAGTGAGTATTTTCAGTATCTTACCATTTTTACTTCTCTCCCTTGTGAAGTGTCTTTTCTTAGAAAACTGCATTACCATAACTAGTTTTGAATAGTTATTCCGGGTTCAGTTTTCTCTCTAGCACTTCTTCCCTTTGATGTATTTATAAAATACCTTATGCTCCTTAATTATTTTGCCTGGCAGCAATAGTTTGCTATGAATGACTTCACTGTCAGTGTTCCTGCAAAATTTTACACTTCTAAGTCACATGCAAATTTTCTGACATTTATTAAAAAAAACCAACAATCTATGCAAATAGAAGGAAAAAAAGAAAAAAGTTCCTTGTTTTCCATTTGTAGCAAAAGGTCCATAGCATAGGCCTGCGAATGACACAATTTCATAAATTACTTGTTCTGCACTACTAGCATCCTAAACTGTGAGAGCATTTTGTTGCATCTTGCACAAACACATGATGCTTTCATACAGAATAACAAAGAAATTGCTTCTTGATGCTTGTAGCATCATATAGCATTTATCGTGACTGTATTTGCTGTATTAGCCCTGAGATTGCTTTAAAATGCAACATAATCTTTGCTGAAGATTCAGCCCTGCCTATTTGAGAACTGTGTACAAGTTCCCTGCCAGTTATGTGAAGTCAGATCACTATTTCCACCTTGACAACCCTTGAGCAATTCTTTCTTTATTTCAATGCCTCATGGCTTTTGCGGGCCTCATGGTACAGTTTCCAAGTACATCTAGGCTTTGAGAGACTATCAAAGCAGCAATTCCAGTTCTTCTTTTGGTTTCTACTTGTCTGTTCCCAAGAATATTGTATCATTTGCCAAGTTAGGTGAGGAAAGGTGTATTTAACTTACTAGTGAGGAAAGTCATGCAACTCCATGTGAAATAGCTATTCCTTTAAGGAATAAATTGAGCTTAAATTGCAGATGTTCTTATGCTTTCACATGTAATTTGCTGCTCAGCATGGGTGTGTATATTCAGACATCCACACAGTTCTGCAGGGAAGCAGGCTGTTTTCAAATAACTTTATTTAATAAAAGGCTATTTGAAAAATTACTTTCCAGAGGCTGCTACCAAAAAAGCACATTTGCACCAAGAGTCTATCAACTTTGTTATATAGTAAATTATCCAATTCCCATTACAACAGATGGAGTGCAGCAATTAGATGATGGCTCATATAGGACCATCTGAATTTTATTAGCTGATGTCTTTACTGAAACTAAAGCTGAAGAATGCACAGGAGCATTTCTACTTAGTGTGCTCTTACACCTTAAATGAGATCCTTCATCTTACTTTTGTCAATCAGGGTAAATGCAATTTTCCTGAAAATGCTTTATAATGAACTGCCACTGTGTTGAATACTTCATGTGTTGGACCCTGAACAATACATGATGAATTGTGGTTCAGTGCACAGGCATAAACACAATTTGTACATCAGAAAGTGTTTACTAAAACCTGCTGTCCCATTGAAGTTCTGCTGATAATTTAAAGATGGGTAGATTCTGCTAACACCTGTTTCTTGAGTTCAGGAAAAAGCTTTTGGTTTGTTTTGCTTCACTTTACCTCTTTGAACTAAAGGCTTTTTGTTTTCAATACAGATATTAGAAGTATCAGTAGAGAAGAACAAGAAAGTGAGATCAGATATTGATACTAAATGAGTTTCAGTTAAATCACTACTGGTTAAATAATTTTCATAAAATGCTTTGCAAGGCATGAGTGAGAAATACCACGTAGGACAGATCATTTTTGTCAAAAATATTGAAAGTCAGATTGATCCTTCTCAAACTGTTCTTTTATTGACTAACTTGCATTGCCCATAGTCCCATCAGGTATCTTAAAGCATGATTTTGAATGTGTTCAAATTTCATGTTTTTGTAAAGGAGGTTATCAAACACTCCAGATTTCTCATCCTTTATCATTTTTTCAGGTTTTCAACCATACCCAGCCATTAGGTCTGGTACCTTGTCTATTAAGTGTTCTGATCTGACACTTTTCTTATCAGGGATCAGTTTTCAGATGCCATTCTTCTGAAATACACCTTAGATGCTTTTCCAGCCATGACCAGCTTGTGATGTAGAGATAGCTGGAAGGAAAGGGAGAAGGGGTGGAAGAACATTTTTGCTGCACTTCTGGGGTGAGGTCGTCTGAAGGGTCCATTGTGTATAAACTTCTGGAAACTTTCTGAAAAAGGTAAAAAACTCTTTTTCCCCTGCTGGTGCAAGGTTTCTTTTTTCTCTGGGAACGCAAGAGAGCTGATCAATAGTTTATGATTTAAAAGGGTATATGTCAATACCAAGCCCTATGACACTGTGTTCTTGTGTTTTTGACATTTGTTCCAAGTACATGTAATGTACCTCTTATTCCTTAATCTTACAAACAACTTCTGAGAATTTACTAAGCTATGTAACTGGCAGTGCAAGCCTAACATAATTACAGCACTTCTGTTTGTGTGCTTCATGATTTACAGTGAATATATAAAGAAAAAAGATGCAGAAGTCATCTTTGCAGCTATAGTTGTATAGGAATAGGTTAAAATGACTTGACTGTGATTACATGACAGAAAGTTTAAATAACTTAAACCAGCTCAGATTTTAACCTTAATAAAATAAGACCAAGATTCATTTTTAGAATTTCATTTCATACACTCACATGCAGCAGAACTGTCCCAAAACTAGATTGAAATAGTGAATGGAAAAATAAGAATTAAAGTTGAATCAGTTTGAAAATTCACAATTAATCTTAAAAAGGATGTGACATACAGCTAAAACCTAAAGAAGAAGACAGAATTAATACCTTTGGGCTATGATATTTCCCTTCTTTGTCTTTTGCAATTGTGAAGAAAAGAGTCAGAAATTGCTTCCTCTATTTAATTTAATATGGCAAATTGTTTTCCTTTCGCATTCATCCATTCTCCCCATCTTTTCGCCTGTTGTCAGGCGTTGCACACAGAGTACTCCCACTCTTTGAGCCCCGTGTAGTATTACAGTTTCAGCAGGAGGAAGCAGGAGAGATTTACTGTGTGCTGCAGCTTTTTCAGTCTAGTTCCTTAGGATACTTCTGCTTCTCTTCCTCTGGTAAAGTGCTCCATGATGTGAGACAGGATGGCAGAAACTAGATAGGAGGGAAAGTCTCACCATTAGTAGCATTGTAGATCCACGCCTAATTCTGTTTATTCCCTGGCTCAGACAGAAACTTCACAACTTTGAGTGAGTCAGTCATTCTGAGCCTAGTTTCTCACATGTAAGAAGACACTGTTTCTTTGTCTGCTTAGACAGTCATTGCACGGGCAGGTAAATCTCTGTGTGGCTTGACGTGAGAGATGTACACTGTGGAGGTGTAGGCAATACTTCTTTCAACTGCCAAAAGGGAAAGTAGTAGAGAACTTACAGCTTGCTTTTTTTTGTGCACAAAATTTTCAGTTAGGCTGTGACTACAACCAAGTCTGGGGGCGTAACGACTCCAGGACAATCAGATTTTCCCATTCTGGAAATAGTGGCGCTTTATTATAAGGAAAACATTCTAGATCAGTGTTTCAGCCCTCCTCTTTCTCTTCACCATTTTCTGACAAGGTTTTGTTTCTGAGTAGCTGTAAATTCTAAGGGCAGATTTTAAGACATAAGGATCATGTGGTTTGATCTTTGCCTAACACAGGCCATAAAATTTCACCAATAATTCTTGTAGTGGAACATATCATCTTCCCCTAAAATATAAGTGAATACTGTCAAGCTCAATAACTTGCGGTTTACTCGAGCATAAAAACATCCTGTCTCAATTTAAGGAATCCTGGAGATGATTAATTTCCTTCTTCCTTGGCAATGGATGGTTACTATCACTGCAGAACAGTTGTTTCTAATTTTCATTTTGAATCAGAAACAAATATGGGGTTGCCACATGATACGGGTGGGTATGGCCTGAGACTTTGTCACACCCACAAGAAGGGACAAAATATTCTATTTTATATCTGTGCATGTCCTTGCTCTGCTGGCCTTTTATAACCATGTTTTAAGGGGTTTACATTATGGTTGGCTCTAGTTAAACCCTTACTTTACTTTTATCCTATTTCATGCTAAACCACACTTAAATTCATTTGTTTCTCAGGCCGCTCAAAAGCTGTCCCAGGCCACAGAAAAGAGAAGGCAGGAATCATCTGGTATTGTCACGGGATGTAACAGACAGTGGATTGTGTGATGATGGTGCTTCTGACTCATAGAAGATTATGTGTTAGGAGAAAAACTATGGTAGCACAGTTCAGTTGTGACACTCAGAATTTTCTGCCTTGTGAGCCAAGCATCTGCTAAGCATAAACTTACTGACTTCTGCATAAATCATGCTGGGACCTCAACTACCAGATGCAACTGGTCATATCTAAGCCTGCCTGCCTGCAACAGGCACGTGGGATCATGGAGTAGGAGAGTGTCAGCATGGTGAATGCCAGAAATACTAGTGCTGCAACAGGAAAACTTGAAGTTGGGGGAAGACACATACAAATGCATAAGCCATAACAAGTCCATTCCCAGCACACTTCCATACCCTTTTGGCTTTTTTAAACAAGAATAAACCCCCCAACTTCTCCCACAATGAAATCCTACATATAGTTTCCTTATGCTCTTTATGTGCCAGCGATTTTCCATTCTCAGTGTTAATCTGTTCTGTACTTGGCAAAATCATGTATTTGCCTTATAAATACATTTTTAAAATTATTGATAAAACCTCTATCTTAATAGCGTAGTAGCTACACTAACAAACTTGAGCGTCTAAAGCTGTGTGCACTGATTATGGGTCAAAATGTTATTTGGGGAGAGTCATAGTCTAAAAAGAAGGAAAACCAAATGTTAATTAACAAAGTATAGATACAAACGGTAAGATTATTACTTAGAAACACAAAAGATTATTTAATCCAGTTGTGTATTAGAAAAACCATTATGTTTCAGAAAAGATAAATGAAGCAATGGACAGAATGCTATAAAACTGGAAAATTAACTGGGAATCACAACAAACGTGCTTTTATGCAGAAATGTAAGGATATTAATCTACTTTTAGAAAACAGATAAGACTATTTTTTCTTTGTTTTGTTCTGCTGAATTTACTTATAGCATAAATTTGAACTAGTGCATCACTCATTCAATGTAAGGAGTGTAACATATTTCTGAGGAAAATCCTATAGTTTTTGTGTACTATTTAGGGAAGAGTCCAATGATGGAATCAAAACAATTTCTCAGATACCAGATGTCAGGATGCTATTTTGATGGATGCTTTTCTTACAGAGTAGTCTCTGATGTTCTGTCGTGGTTCAGCGAATTCAGGTATGAATAGTTTTTTGAGGCAAATCTCTGACTTAAAACTGCAGTTTTACCAACTCAAGAATTAAAAGACATTATCAAGATCTCCTAGCCATGAGTTTAGATTAAAGATCATAAAAATGTGTTGGTTTTGAACTAGCTTCTTGTGTTTGAGTCAAAATTATATATGGATCATTATTTAGGCAGCCGTCTGCAAAGCTAGAACAGGAAATTTATTCCTCTTTCCTCTCCTAGTAAAAGTAGTATCCCATGTAATCTCAAAATTCAAGAAATTAGCTCATCAGGAAATTACAGTTCATAAAGCATTATCTTGCCATCTTCACCAAGATGCAGTTGTAGAACACTCCTGTTACAGCAGGTGCTGCAAGATGGTTCTGCTTCCACAGTCATACATAAACAATCTCTCTTTCCTGAATCTCATGGAATTTCACAGCAATGAAACAGTTACACAAGTACAGGACTTGGCCTTTCTCTAAATGCCTATGTTGCATAGTGCAAATATTGACTTAACTACAGACACTCTCAGCCTGTAATTTTAGACATCAAAACCAAATATATGAAATACGTGTTGGAAAAGCACGCTGAAAGCAGCAATGGTATGCAAGTCACTAATCTGTACAGAAAGGAATAGTACTTTTTATTTTCTCAAAACATTTGAGCTAAAATTTTATATCATTCTGCTTTTGCAAAAAAGAGAAATGAAAAACAACTAAAGACCTGCTCGTTAATACAAGGTCCTTCCCAAAGAAAGGGAGGGTTCAAATTTACAGAACAAAATTGTTTGCATAGTAAAACAATCATCCGGATGGAAAAAATAAGCAACCCTGAAAACGGTAAGTGTTAAGAGGAAGACTATGCCTCTTGGGGTCATCATCAGTAACAGTTTCGTAACAACTATTTCAAGCTCTCAGCTTTAAGCATACCAAAACTGTTTAGTGAACATTAGCTAATCCGTGTATTGCTGATGTATTATTCTAGAAATGTGTGACTGCGCAATACAGTCCTGGGTTTATGATTGACCTGGCCCTGTTTGACATGAAAATACCAGAAAAGAAATACCAGTTCAGATTTTTTTTTGTATAACTTATCTGCTGTCAGAGTTCAGTGCAACTATAAATACCGTAGGAAATATTTTAATCAAGGCATCCTATGTTACATAAAAGCATCTTCTGATCCACTTAATTTTTTTCATACATAAAGAAGAGCAAAAGTAAGGGCAATTTACTATATGCAGACTATTAAGAGACTAATCAATTTGGCAAACTGAGATTTAAACAGTAACTTCCTTCCCCAAGAAAGTATGTCTATCTATTTTATGAATATTGAAGCAAAATAAAATATGAAGCAAAATCTACTTAATCTACAGTTTAAAACAAATACATGCACTCAGAAATAATAATTTGAAATATAGCTGATCTGAAGCAAAATAGGAAGGAACATAAAAGAGCTCGATATTTGAAGTTGTAAGAAATTCTAAATAAAATCTGATCTAACCACTGAATAACAAAAAAGTGCAGATATGAACATAGTGGAAATTGCATGAAGCTAAAGATACATAAGACTGGTAATTATTTAGGTAAAGTATGGAGATGAGTCAAATCAGAATTAGTGAAAATAGTCAAATAAGCTTTACATTCACACAGTCTGTGGCAACCTGCAAAAGAATTAAAATTACCATGAACACTGTATATTTTTTCTGTCGCTATAGTCCAATAAATAAGGAGTCCACACCACTTCCAGGTCATGAATGACAAAAGCTCTCTGTATCAAAAGGTCCCTCTCTATGCCTAGCAAAAACTCTGAATACAGATAGGAAGGAATTAACAGATACTTCCTCATGCAAATAACTCTCTCTTTCCCCCTATAATCTGTAACAGAGTTGCTGACATGTAGTCCTCTCAGGAATGCACTGGTAAAGTGCTCAGATACTTTTGTATTTTGTATACTCCTCTCATGCTTCACACTGTGGAACAAAACACGTTTTTTATCATAACAAGTAACTGCATGACTTTCTCCATAGTTCATATTATATGATCTATCCAACCTCGACACTTTGCAGGATTAAATTGAACTTCTAGCTGACAGTGAACTTTTTGGTACCAGCTTGGCTTTTACTTTATCTTAACTGGATCTTAGCAAGATGATCCCTGTATTGTTCTTAACAAAATAATTCCTTTTTCCCCAGAAAGAATTTTTATTTCCTGAAAAATGGATGTCAATGAATGGATTGAACATTGTAAATTAAGTTTTCAAATATTCTGGTGAATTAAAATCTCAACTGACAGGCTAGTCAAGAGAAATATGCATATAGTCATTGCATAAGCAAAAACCTGCGATTACATGCACAAAGACTACATTTTCCCACCCTTATGCGGGATTCAGCTGACAAAGCTAGCACAGTCAACAGTTCTTATTGTAAATATTTTTGAAAATGGAATGATCATTTGGTTTTTGAATGAATCATTGACACGAAAACCCTCAAATTCCATATGAATAAGATAGAAAACTGGTATGAATTCTAGTCGGATTTGAAGTTTTGGATTTTCTTTTTTTTCTTTTTTTTTACACTTGAAAAACAAATGTGGCATTAAATGTAAGCACTTAATTCATAATTCAGGAAAAGTGAAATACTACCCAAACGTAACTATAGGCTCTTATTCGGGAAGGTTTCCTGAATTAAACCTGAAGGCTTGTAAAATACTATGAACAGCTCCCATTGAAATTAGTGACTGGATTCTAGTTGGACTTGATCTGTCGGAGATGCAAGGCAGCCACAAGTCTGATTCCAGAACATCAGTCTGTAATCATCTGTCTGAAAGCTATGTTTGATGTAAGGCATATTAACTAAATATTAGAACCTGTTAAGTATTAGAAAGAAAATCTTGATGTTTGTATTTCATATACCAGCAGTCCTCTCTCTGGAAGATAATAATTTCAGTCATGGAAATTTTTGTTTCTGAAGGGACTATGAGATTTTGACATAGTAGAATATATTCTGAATTGCTTGTTAAATTAAAAAAAAAAAAAAAACAACAGACTTTGGAATGAGGCTATTATATTTTACAAAACTTTGTGTCACAAAGATGATACAATATTAAAAATCCTGTATACTCATTTAAACACATTTCAGGAAAAAAATAATAGCTTTACTATATGGAAAAATTATTAAGTTACGGACACTGGAAATGCAGTAATATTTGTTTTGAAGTATGTTTATGTTGTCAGATGGAGCCCTGAGAAAGATAGCAAGCAGCAAATTATTTTTTGGAAGTCATAAAATGCCAAATAACCTAGTTGTCTTTTAAATGCTGTAATAAAACACCCAGAAGGATAAACACTACAGCTCTAGGAAAAGAAAAATATTATGTGTGTAATCATTATGAGCATGTTACTCTTGGAAGAAAACAGTCATTTACGTTCAAGGTAACTAAACTGGAAGGACAGGAAGAGATGGTCTAAGGTAGGTTTAGAAAAAAGCCCTTTGGATTAGACACTTCTGTTAAGCGCGTGTTCCACTTGCACTGTTAATGAAAATGTTTATCATTACCAAAGATACTTTATTACAAAACCAGCGTTTCATGAGATGAAAATGGAAAATAATAAGTTTTGGTGTTTTTTAACAGAATGAACAGTCACAAGAATACTAAAAATTTAACAAGGAATGTTCACATATTATTAAAGAAAATATAATATACATCACACACAAAATCATTCAAATTACTATTTGCTTAAAGTTAGATGTATCAGTACTTTGCTGAATTAGGTTCATGGATCTAGGTCTTCATCCAAAGTGATGAACATAATCAGGCAATCAGAAGTAGAAATTATATGATTTTGTAATAATGATTTGTTACATTACATCATTTACAGAGTTGGAAATATGCGGAAGCTAACAAATGATGATTCTGGGCATGCAGAGAAATGTAAAGCCTATTAATCTTAGCAGCCTAAAGCTGCAAATTGAAGTTCTCATCTCTGTTCATTTCAATCTGTCGGTATCATACAATCAAATACCACGTGTTAGCAATATGTATGTATGTAGCACAAGGCAGCCAGCAGAACAATCCCTGAATGTACAATCTGAAGACAAATGCATAATCTATAAATCTGAAGTGATATAAATTCTTGGGGATTGCTCAGTTTTACAGGGAAAAAAAAATAAAAGCAGCAATAATTCTGTAATTACATGGTAATTTTCAAGAACATAAATGGATGGTAAATACTGTAAATTTATATATAATCAAATGATAATTATGTTTTATATTTGAAAGAGTCATCAAGGAACTGAAGCAGGTAATTAAATTGACTCATCTGCTTTCATCAAATTTGTAAAAGTACATAATAAAGTCAAGCAGAAACATGAGATTGGGCTTTACACTGTGCTCTCTGGAAATTGTTGGAGTTATACTGGTTATAAATATATATACGTGAAACTATTTAAGTGTGTAGGATCCAAAGAAATTTGTATTAGGCAAGTCCATTTCAGTACTGTTAGCTCGGATGACAGTCACTGAAGATCTCTGCCTAGATTCTTATCAGAGTCTAACCTATCCCATCCCAAAATAGTCATGATACAAGCTGAGACTGGCACCTGCTCACCACGATATCCCTCTCACTCTGAAGAAATAACTGTCTTTCTATCAAAACCCCCTTGTACAGATGAGTGTAATGGACTGAATTTCCTTTCATTTCACTTTGACATTTTACATTCCCACTCTCTGGGTAGAATTTTTCTCTCCTCTTATGCAGGACTTTTTTGGTCTTCCTCTTTGTCAGTATGTCTAACATAGTCTGTGGAAATTTTTACAAAATAGAACAAAAATGTGAAGATGGAAAGGGAACCAGCTTAAGAGAATAACAGGAAATGAGCCGAAGTGTTTGACTGTGCATTTCCATATGGGAATTAAAAAAAAATAAAATCATAGATAGTTGAGACAAAGAAAGAATAGTTAAATAAGGAGGATAATGATTCATAAAGTATACTTTTAGCATCCTAAAACCAGGTCAAACAAGTGTATGAAAAGTGTAGAGTCAGCTAAACGGCAGAGTGCACACAGTCTTCAATCACCTGGTACATTCCTCTAAATTCTGAAAGAAACAAGTTTGAGATATCAAAGTACAAGCCTCAAAACACTGGATATTTTTTAATATTATTTTATTTTTTAAGAAATACTCTCTCCCAACCTATTTTTCCTATTTTCTTCTTAAAACACAGTAATACTCTCAAGATCTACAGGTTGCAGGGGATGTACAATCAAGCACGTAGTATGGATAAAGATCAGTTCTGAGAACCAGTACAAGTTCCTGTGAGTAGAATAAATCTGATAGAATATGAGTGGAAATTAGTTCCCCCATGGGTCTTGTACTAGCCTGCACAGCTGTGAATATTATTCTGTTTGAATTCTTTACCTCCTAAGTATTTATATAAAAAAATGACTCATTAGAAGTAACTGTTAGCTAAATTCACAAGAACTCTTAGAATACATTAGCCTGTTCTCAACATTCAGAGCTCTGTGCTTACTACTTGTCAGAGTGATATCACAGAGTTCAAAAGATGCTGAGTTGCGTTAATAAATTATTACAAAGATAAGATAATATATTTGATACATACTTGCGTTTCCATCAGGAGCTGATGAGTCTAAATATGACATATTATTATTGAAGTATTCAAATAACATTGTATGACAAAAACACAACACAAAATATATTAAGTCAACTAGCACACTTTCCTGGAATAGAAACTATTTATAATATCCAGGATTAAAAAAAAACTTTAAAAAAAAACAACAACCAAACACAAAAATTGCCTTTTTAGAAAAGGTGCTGCTTTTTTTTGGCCTTTTATTTTTTTTTTTTTCTGCATCAAATATGTGCTAATCAGCAGTCCTAGCACTTTGGTCATTTTAGAAAACAGATGGTTGAAAGACACTTAAGAAAAATACAGAAAGGGAAAGCAGTGTATCTGAAAGTAGTTTACATTTATACCTTCTAGGTACTGTCCGTTCATTTACCTTGTAGGCTTTTAATTCCAGGATGTGTTTGAATTTTGCCAGAGTTAAACTTTGTTTAGAAACACTGTAACTACTTCTCCATACAACTCATTTAATCAAAAGTGTTAAACAGATTCCTCTGCAAAATATAAACACGGCAACCCAGAAATTATTCATATTCTTTCTGTTAGTAAAGTCTCTAGCTCAGAGTTAGAACTCGTTTGGTAACTGAGGAGAACAGAGTTATAAACCTTCGCTTTGGATTTGTAGCAACGCGCTGGAGAAGGATTTGAGATCAACTACTACATCCTAAGTGAAACCATTTGACTTAACCATATAGTTGTAAAATTCTCGTGTTTTGCATTCCTTCTTTTTTTTCCTGGGGCCCAAAATTTAATTAGCTATACAAAGTGGATCAGTGTTAGCTGTATTCCAAAGTCCTCACCGAGTAAGTAGGATTTACAAGTCCGTATCCCTGCTCCAAAACAGCATGATATGGGATTTGACAACCTACCTGCTGTTTGAAAATGGCAACTACCTGGCTATTAGGAAACAGTGTCTAGCCACAGCCAAAAATGTCTGATTCCTGCCTGTCCTTTCTGTTATGCTGTATTTGGTAGTTATGATCAGAGGAGGCCTAAGACACTGGATCTGACTGGTGAGATAGGCAGGAGAAAGCCTTGCTGAAAATGCCCCTGAGGTTAGGTGTGAGCTTGGGATTTGAGCGTCTCGCACAAGCAGGATGTAGGCAGTTCTGACATGCCCGCTGGCAGAGACTACGTGGACTTAAGCATCACTGGGGCAACTACAGGGTAACAGCAGATAAGTAGTGGTTTTAAGGATCTTCGAAGCAGTTAAATGCTGCTGAAAGAAAATGGAAATAAAAACCTATGTGAGTAAGGTTCATTTTTAAAATGAGACTTACGTGTTTTTGAAAATACCATCCTGATAACTCAACACTAAATTTAAATATATAGCATAAATGTAATTGCATTTTTTTGTCCTATAATAACACAAAACCTATTTTTTAACAGATTACATGCTCAATTATTTATTCCTTTAGGGCAGCTTCATGGCATGGAAACTCCAGCTGACTAAAGCTAATGTAACAGAGCAGAAAATCAAGCTCTCTGTCTAGTTTGGTCTAAACTCTAATTCACATTGCTAAAAAGTTAGAGAGATGCAAAAGTGGACCCAAAGATTAAGGGATATCAAATCTCCAGACTTTTGGTCCAAGACAGTCAGAATGCTCCTGTTTCACTGAGTTATCAGTATTACAAGGTCTAAACAGTGTGTCCTGGTTTAGCAAAGCCAACAACCTTGCACCTATTAGCAGTTAACCCATGAGACTGACCATGCATTTAAGCACAAGTATACTATTAAGTACATAAATAGACATGTTTACTTTGCTAAAGCAGTGCCACAGTTTTAACATCTTGAAGGGCTGAACTCTCAAGACAACACGGTTTACTAATTCTTATAAATATCCTGCAAAGTATGATTTCTTATAAATGCATTACTGTTTTCAATTATGTTGACAACAGTACCGTGTCCCCTGAAGTTATTTCAGAGTCCTGACTGTGTGTAGAGCTGATGCCAGTGTCAGAGTCTGTATCATTTATGTCCAGATTAGTCACTCTATGAACAAAGTCAGGAACAGCAATGCCATTACTGGAGATGCCACTGCCCTTAGATGGCTCTTCGTTTGATGGAAGCCTAGTTTCAGTGTTGTCCTTAACATGTAGTAAATCAAATTCTTCTGTAAGAAGTTCATATTCTTTTTCCTTCTTTTGAAGCAATGAGTCCCTGTATGTAAGTTCTTTCTGGATGCAGCTCAGGTATGAGTTGATTCTCAGACCATCTTTCATACTTTTTTCCAGCTCGTATTTTACGCTTTCCAAATTTGAGTTTTCCAGTTCAGTGTTAGCAGCTCCTTCTGTGCGAACATCATCTCCATTTTTCTCTGTGCATATACCATGTACCTCTCTTTCAATTTCAGCACACAGCTTCTCTATTAATTGTTTGTGATGTTTCAGTCTCTCTTCAACATGTAAAATTCCCTCACTTTTGCTCAAATAGTCATGCAACTCTTTTTGATCATCTGGCTTACTCCCTTGCTGCTCAGCCTCACTTGGATTGATCATTAAATAGGAGTCCTGCACATAATTTTCTCCATCATTGGCCATACGATCTAGATGGAATTTCGCTTCACATTTTTCAATTTCCATATCTAGTTCCTTCATTCTAAGGACTTGTTGATGAATGGTATGATCTTGAGAAATGATCAGATGAATCAGTGTCTCCATATTATCTCTCTCTTGCTGAACACTGTCCTGTTTAAGTTTGGCCAGTTTTCGGAAAGTCTTCCTGACAATTTTCTTTTGTTTGTCTATTGGCAACATCTTCATGTAATTTGCTGGACTGAGCTCCCATTGTTTTTCTACATTTTGTACTACCTTAGCTTCAGCTGTCTTCCACAATGGAAACGAGAGGAAAGCATCTGACTTTACCAACACAAAGTGCAAATTAGACTGCTCTTCCCCCCAGGCCTTCCAAAGTCTCAGAATCTTTGTCAAGGGAGGAAGTACTCGCTCCGAGCCTCTCCATTTTTCTACAATGCAGTAATCACTAGGTTTTCCAAAAAGGACCTTTTTCTCTCCAAATGTTGCCTGATGTTCCTCAAGCAGTGCTTGAACCACTTCTGCGCAAGTTGTGCGCTTTGTCAGGCCGCATACAATCTTCTCTTCCTGGCAAACCCAAACCACAATCTCTCTTTCATTTGAAGCCATGTCCTTGTTGGGAGACCTGGAAAACAAGACACCAAATATAAATTACATATCAACGGCACAGATGGTATGAATAATAACTATAATTCTGATGTGACTACCACATTGAAAAAATTCCCGCATTATTGTACAAGAGAATATACTCATTTAAATTACATGAAGAAATACCTTGGAATTAAGTAACAGAAAAACACAGCCATTTCAGCTACTGCTTTATTGTTATTACTAGTCCAGCTGAACGTGAATCTCACGCAAAATGTCTTTATCAAGTTTAGGTTTTGTACACATAATAAGTGTGTATTAACAGTAAGTGATAAAATTTGGCAATCTGCATTACATTTCCAGACTGTCCTAGGATAACATAACTTTCAGATCTGCATATCTGTTCTCATCACACAGACATTGCGCAAACTTTTGTAAACTCTTAATAACACTGAGGCTTCTGAAGGGAAGAATCATGCCTCCAAACACTGTGCAAACACTGAACACAAATGGACTGAGAAAAGATGATTGAACACCAGCTAAGTTAAAAGACCTTGATGATAGGATAAATCTACAGCGCTTTTGCCACACCTGCACCCACACAAGCATAAACACCATTGTTTTCCACTGTGATTTTTCACCAAGTCTCAAGAAATTTGTTGCTTTTCCTGAAGTACCAAATAGCCTGAATTCCCGTAAGTTGTGAGAGAATACCAACTGTGAGAGAATACATATGTGAGGTCCATATTTTATAACCTTTGTAATGATACAAAAATGCCAGAAAATGTAAAAAGTTTAAAAATTGGTTTTATATATGAATTCCAATGAATGTGATATTAACCTGACGTTAACAGCTGGTACCTCCTTATATGTTGAGACACCTGAATTCAGGTGTCTAAGATGCCATTGTGGCTACTGCAGCTGTCTAATCAACACAATCGGTGGAGCCTAGAGAACAATTCAGCTGACCAAATGCAGAAGTTCACTTCACTGTTAACTCCTAAGTTTGTCCCCATCTTAGTAGCCTTGGACTGCCATGGGCCTACATTGGCAAAGTGGCCTTGTGGAACCTGTCCAAGATATTCCTGTCCTCTAGCCTCCACATGCATAATTTGCTGCTTGCTCAGATCTGGTGATGTGGTCTCTTGCCTAAAATGATAAATCAATAAATTCGCTGAGGAAAAATGCATTTCTTTGGATTTTCTGGTACCACTTCCAGTTCATTTGAATGACTGAGATTTAACCCAGGGTGATAGTGAAAGCTTGAAAATGAAAATGACAATTCAGATAATATTCTAAGGGCTCAATGCCACATCTGTTCCTACCTGAGACTACTTGTTCACAGTACTTTTCTAGGCTTTTGAGATGTAGTAGGAATGGAGTTTTACTTGGCTTAATTAGGGTTATACCACATGATTATTAAAAGCAATCCAACTTGTTTCTTTTTGTTAATTACTACGCAACATGAGAGACAAACTGCAATCCAATACATCCAATACATTGAACTATGATTGACTCAGCTTTAGGTGCCACTCTGACCAGGTGGCAATAATCCTCAAAAGACAGAAGACTGCAAATGAATACTAATAAAACCTACAAGAGTAAGTTTATTAGCATCACCGCAGAGGAGAGCTCTGTCCAACTACATTGCTCCAGGTCTTGGAACATTCCTCTGTAAAATTTGTGTTTTTGTAGATTACTCTGAGTGATGACATCATTTTCCCACTTCAGTAGCTCCCTCTTACAGACCAGCATTTTACAGTAATTATTTTTTAAAACTGGTGTTTAGAAGATAAATAATGTTTTCATAGACAACTTCTCAAAATAGGAAAGCATATGTCACAGACATACAAAATGGCAAAATGGCACAAAACCCCAGAAATACTCAAGTTTAAGTGGAGGGGAGGGAATGAAAGGTGGTATCAGATTAAATGGCATTACTCTTAATTATGTCAGTATCTCTGAGTGTTTTTAGGTTTACAGAATACAGGATGTTATAGAAATATTTTTGTCTGTTGACAGATTGGTAGTTAAATGAAACTTACATAACTAAAAAATCACAACATAAATCAGCTGTGACTGTCAAATAACAGTATTTGTTTGACACTACAGCTATAAAAAGAAAAGAAACAGATAAACTACAGGTATGTAAAATGAATTATCAAAAATACAGTGTCTCAAACCATGTTCACTGCTGATACATAAATAACTGACCTAGAAATAAAAGTGTATTACCAGTCACTGAATTTTAATTTATAAAAGTACTGACAGCAAAAAAAACCCAAACAACCCAAACCCAAAAAAGGAATAAAAAGATAAGAAATAACAGATTGGGACTTTGAGGCAGTAAATTCAGTGTGTGTTTCCTGTTGTTTTTTGTAATCAATAAATACATTTCAGGGAATGAGTGTTACCTCAGTCTTTTAGCGTTCTTCTGAGAGTCTTATGCAATTTGTTTGCACACTGAAACTCTTACTATTTTTTTCGCATTCTTGTTTTTGGTTGATTGCCATATTTTCTCGCAGTCAATACTTTCAGTACGTAACAGATTATGTGAGTTAAGCAGAAGCTTATTGTCTCTTTTCCTCCTGGCTCCTTTAAAACTTTCCTATGAACACAGTTTCTCTCTGTAATAATAGAAAATCTTTAGATAAATTTGAACCCCCCTAGATACTCCATAGTATTAGTGTACTGATAAATACTTCTACTGTACCCATTTTGTACATGGACTTCCCACAGACTTCAGCAGGAGTTAAGCAAGCTTCTGATGGAAAGACATTGTTTATTGTAAAGCAATCTCTACAGGATCTCTGCAAACAATATGGGTCTAAAGTAACATTTTTAAATTACTGTTTTCAATCATTTTTTAGCTGTTTATCACCCCCTGTTATTTTTTCAGCTACAATGCACCTGTCTACCCAGACTTTACTTTGAGATTTTTTGGGAAGGGTTCTTGTTTACTTTGTCTATAGCATATTTAATATAACTTAAGTCCATAATAAGTAGTAGCACTGCACGAATGGATAATGTATGCACATGCAGGTACAAAAAGAAGTCAAGTAGGTTACACATGAAAACATATACTCATAAAAATATATATGTATGTATAGCATATGTAACATACATCTTGCAATTATATTGTCACCTTTTACAGGAAAGGAAAGAAGAAAAAAAAGAAATTCTGAACATCGCTGTAATTCTTGGATCAAAACAACTGTAAAGTGCAAATTCTTTCATTATTTTTTCCATGTGTTTCTCACAACATATATTATCTTCATTTTTATTCAGTAACATCACTAAGTTTTTGATCTTTTTTTAATCAAAATGAATTAGCAAGTCATTTATAATCTTACAGTTCTGTAGAATTCTAATATATTCTAAAAAGTCAAAAGTGTTCTTTATTATGTGCCACTAAAAAATGGTAAACTGGTGTGGCCTAGTATGGACCTTTTAAGTAAAATTTACTGTATAATTCTTTAATCATAGTTAATTCAGGTAGTGCCAAACAAAAATGAAGCTTCAGTTACAGCATAACAATTATTAAAAACTTGCTTTCAGGATGCAAGAAGATGCTAATAGCAGGAAATGTCTTTCTTTAAGCTGTACTTTCCTCACAGAAAGGGGAGAACAGATTCTGCATACACAAAATGGAATTCTTCTAACTTAGGCATCTGGAAGTCAAGATTCCTTGTCCTTGACATCCTGCAGTTTTGTAAAGAAAGCAAAAGAACCGTCATTTTTTAATAACCTATCAATTAATGAGTCTGTAATAGCTAAGGCGTTCCAGTTGAAATGTCTGGCTTTCTTGAAAAGTGTTTCATTAGCAACTTCCTCAAACTAGCTAGGCAACTTCATTTTTTTCAGAAGTTTATTGCTATTGCTGTAAACAGGCTTTAAAGCTTTCTGTTCTGGCTTGAATTCTGTTTCTTTGAATTGATCACTGAAATATTCTATTTATCCATCTGTGATTTTAAAGCCTTGACGGTAACAAGAATGTGCAGGTCTGTCTTTGTTTGCAAAAGTCACTTGTTGCTCAGGAACAGATGAGAACTTAAGCTTAAGAATGGTCAAAAGTGTATTTCCAATCTTTTTTGCTTGTTTGTTTTCATTGCTAGTTTCATGCCTTCTACTCTTTGCTTCTATTCATGATGACCCAAAAAACCCCATTCTAATCACGTTATAGACCTCACACAAAGTCTTGATTGTGTCAGCACAAGCTGACTGTTGCATGTCAGATATACACTTCATTAATTTATTATTCAGGCCTTGGGGAAGAAAGGTAATACATTCCAGCAATGTATAGACAAAACAAAAACATGCACTTATGTTGCACAAAGTCAAAATATGAGGTAGCTTAAATGCTGGAAGCGGCACTTTTGATATTCAGTAACTTTAAGGCATGTCTGGCACAAAACCATACATATCAAACACTAAATCCTTTGCCTTCCTGAAAATTCTAACATTCTTCCCAAATATGCAACATATAGTTTTACAACTAATCATGCCAATCAAATAAAGGGATCCCCCTACTTTTTAGAATTTCATCTACATGTCTGTAAGATACTCATTTTTCCTTACCGATTTCAGCAAACATTTTCTTGGAACTAGATCACTTACATATCATATTGTTAGCAGATTAATATAGTGTTTCTGACATATCATTGACATTAAAAGAATATTTTGTCTCTGTTGAGAAGAAAACACAGGTAAAACTCTTCTTTCCCTTCATTGTAGTAAATTCTTTGTAGGCTTTCACAGAAAAATAAAATGGAATTCCTTTCTCAACATTCCCGTATTTCTTGATGTACTGTCCGCAAAGAATTAATCAAATTGAGTAACTCAAAAATACCTAGATAGTGGCTAGAAAATTTCACAGCCAAGATATTTTTGTGAACCCCTTGCTAGCATTACTGTTTAATGCTTTAATTTTAAGTCAGCATGACCAATTGAACCAATTTTAAGTCAATATGACCGTGAAAGTTTTTGTGCTAGGAAAGGGATTAAAAACTTGAGATTTTGTTCATGATCAAAAATTTTATTAATTATCTCCTCCTAGTTATTGAGGGAGTTACTGTAATTTATACAGAATGAAAAATCTGCAGGTGAAAATAAATGGCACACAAAGTAATACATTAATCCTTTGATTGAAAATGTATACAACTTCATAATTTATAAATTTGACATCAAAGAGTTTATGCTGGAAAGCCATTTGTGTGAAATAGCTTAGTCATTTTTTCACCAATTTATTGTGGAAATCATGTTTTATAATCTTGATTTTCAGGGGTGGAAGAGTTTTCATTTATGTATGAATTAGATTACTGCTAATCAGATGTCATAAAGCTGTATCTGTGAGACAGTACAAATGTATGTGGGTTGTAATATTCTTGTACTTAGTGTAATAATGTCACCTTTTTTTCTTTCATAATTGTATCTTCAAGTGGCACATAATCTGTAATTAATTATTCTTTGAGAAGGATTGCTCCTAGTATTATGCTAGCAGATAACTAATTTAGTCCATTTTAGTGTAGAAAATGAATCAAATTTTGTACTTTTGAGATCTTTCCTTCCCTTCATCTATTTTTTTCTTTTTGATGCCGTGCTTGCATAAATACATTTCAGCACACAGAAGACCCAGAAAGCCATACAACCCAACTGTCATTTGCAATGTAAAAAAAGCAACAGCATAATAATTTATAAACAGCCTCCTGTTGACAGCATAAACACTCTCAATAGCACATTTAAACATACAGTTTAATTTGCAGCAAATCAGGTGATAATTGTGGTTTATGATTGACTGGCTGTCATGATGGGGTCCTCAGCTGACCAGAGCTCTCAGGTAGGTATGCTGTTGTCATGACCTCCCCAGAGTAAGACCAAAGTGCTTCTAAACTTCTAAGAAACAAAGCCCTACATTATGTCAAGAGACCACCCAGAACAATTCACCTCTTCAATGGAGAAACCAAAAGTGTATCAGTGACAGAACAGGGAAGAAAAAAAAAAGGCTTTAAGAGACAAGCCTCCTGCTGCCTACTGCACCCTTGCAGTGAAGTCCTGGCCTAGAGGTATCTGCCATCTCAGTGCTTTCTTGGAATCCACTAAGAAACGTGAAACTTTCAGGCAGACCCAGGCAGCGCCTGTGTTCCCCGCACCTCTCAGCAGACTCTCCCTTTCTCAAGCTGCACGCTCCCAGCTCCTCACCAAGACCTTCTGTGCCTCATCTGCTACCTACCACACCGCGCAGTGGGGAGCAATCTCCCAGCCAAGCGTGCTCAGTTGCTGAGCCACTTGCTCTCTTTTGAAAACGGAGTGACACAATGGCATAAAACATACTGGGAAAAAAAAGAGACATCTGCCACAAAAGCATTTAATAAAATAGTGTTTTCAAGAGATGGTCTTTAAGCATGCTGCTGGGGCACACAAATCTGCCCACTTGGATTTTGGCAAGCATGTATTTGTGCTACGATCTTGTCTTTGTTCTGCACCCATAAACATTCCCTTCATGTGCAAGGGCACAGAGAACATGTCTTGTTTAAGCACTTGCTAATAACCTTGTTATCTTTGTGTCTCAGATCCAAGCTGTAACTAACTATCAAAGAAATCTGATGGTTTTTAATTATATCTACTTGCTGGAAATAAGGAGAGGCCAATATTACTGGGACACCTACTTGATGCAACCAACCTGCACTTATAGCATAGGGCACATGTTCCATGTCATTTGAGAGCTTCTGATATGAGTGGTATTTACACCTCAGGGTATATAAGGGCTAATTAGTTTACCAGTCACCATGTTCCATTTAGAAATGATAATATTGTTTTTCTTACTTATTTTTCAAAATCTCAGCATGTTACCATATATATATATGAATAAAAGCATATATGAGACAGTGGAAGATCATTCTGAACGAAAAGATTTTGGGTCTGTGGGATTTGTATCTCTGAAATTTGCAAAAAAGTAAAGCATTAGTGCCATGTGTTGCAACTCTTGCTTGGAAGGAACTCTAACTTAATTTGATCCAAACAGGTTTTTGACAGTGAGTTTAAACATTAAAGCTATAAAGAGTACACATCCCATATGAAAGCTGAGGTCAGAAGTATTTCAACCTTTCAGGCACAAATGGATCATATTAAAAATTCACACTAAGTTTATTCAGACTATCCACATTTAATCCACCTTTCTTCTCAACTTTCTGTCACGTTCTGTAAAGTTATTCAGAAAGCAATAAAGGCCAAATCTTATATTCAGTATGCCTCCTGCCTAAGTAGATTACATGCTTCTGAGTTTCCTAAGGGCAGCAATGAGGAAGTATCTGCTCTCTCACCACCCAGTGAAGCTGGAATTACTCCAAAGCCTTAAGGATTCAAGACAGCCTACTAACTAAATGCATTCCCATTTCTCTTCAGGTACGCATAAAAACCAATATTAATGGAGGCACAGTTAAGGTCCATATCATGTAGGAGACAGAAATTCCATAGGTGATGTGTCAGAAACTTGGTCCTTCTTCCCTTTTATGTCACACGAAAGCCAGGACAATGTCAAGCTAAAAAGCATCATGGCAAGCTAGGGCTGGTACTTTATGATCATCACCATCATCATCATCATTATTACTCCTTCAATACAGATAATCAAAGTAGTCCCAATACTGCACAGGAGGACTTGTAAAGAACACCATAGAACTTGTGAAAACAAAATAATTCTTTCAAAATAAATAACTTAAATTTCTCTGTGCCATCTGTTTCTGTATCCATTTAATGCTGCTCTATGATGAGGCTTCTTCCTTTACAGAAATGTACATAGGCATTTATTAAAAATAAAAGAAAATTAGGCATCTCAATATTCATGTGCTATTTTTCAAACATACACAAATACACAATATTTTGGATGTTCTAATTGAAATATTTCAGATATTTGAAACAAGAAAACAATTTAAACAAAGGCTATTTTAACTAGCTATGTACAACACATTTCTCGTAGTATAAGTGTATGTTCGTTTTTTAATTCCTTTTTAAATGCGTACATTTTTAATTCAGCAAAATACCCATACTGTCAGGAAGCCTTTATGAAACATTTTAATTAGCAACAGCTGTTGAAAATTATGTCCTATATCAATTATCATTTGTGCACTTAAAACTATAACTAGTTCCTTAATCCTTTCTGCAGAGGAACGCCATCACCTCAGTTAGCTGCTGCACAAAATTGCATACATTATAATTCAGAAATGATCTATGGTGAAAATGTCTGTTCATGCAATTATTTTACAGTATATTAGTGCTCTATGAAAAATTTTCGTTAAATAATTTTGAATCGGAATGGGATACGGCTATTCTGTCATAGAATAAATAACGTGAAAGGTATGACGGTTTTTAAAAGAAAAAGTTCAGTAAGATAATTATTTTATTGCAAACAAGTCATTCACACCAGAGTTCTTGCTGACTTGAAATGTCAGACTTCTGTAAAAATCCCATGGGAAATCATGTGCTTCATTCTAATAACTGTACTTCTTGGACACGGGTGCCAGAACAGGGACCAACATTTAAGAAAAATAAAAAGGGAAAAAAAATCCTGACACTACTTAAAATAGATATAAAATAATAAAAGCAGCCAATAGGAAGAACCAACAAGGACTAACAATAGTAATTGTCATCTATAAGTACATGGATAGCAGAGTTTATACTATGTAGAAAATAAGCCAAGAAATTGCAGTAACTCAAAATGTTGCACTAATAGAAAAAAAAAGAATAAGAGACATAGTAAGAGGAATTATGCACCTTGCTGACAGTTATGGTGGATTACCCCTCCTGCCCCTCCATAAGAGGAATTATGCACCTTGCTCACTAGAAAAGAGTGACAGTTATGGTGGATTATCCCTCCTACCCCTCCATTTAATAATGACATAACTCTCTTGTCATTGCTCCAGTGGCTGATACTGTTTTGCAAAATCTCATTTGCAAAGTTCAAGTGCAGATTTTCAGCAGAGGTGACCAAAAGGCTACTAATTCCTCCCCTTCACTTATTAGCTCTGCCCTATACCATGTTTATGCTCCCAGTCATTTAACCTACAGGCAAGTGCAAAGGCTGCAGTCTCCACGCAGACGAAGACTGCATCTGCCCCTGCCCTTTTCTCCTGTCTTACCTCTGAAATTACTCCTCTTCCCCTAAAGGCACACATTCTCTATAAATTACATCTATGCTTTAAATCTGCCTTCCTGTCAGAAAAACCATCATTTCTCCATTGTATACGCAAAGTCATAAGGTTGGTAAGCAGATATTAGTCAAAAAAAAATGTTCAGAATTGCAGTGAGTAACATCAGCAAGTGTGCTGTGTACACAAAATGCCATGCCGGGTACCAGGTCTGTATTTGTGGTGGCCTGACACAGTGGAGGTTTGACAACAGAGGAGAGCTAACTGTCCACAAAAATATTTTCCAAGATGAGCAACGATAACATTAACAGTTTGCTTTACTGTGAAAACACGCTTTCACATGTATATTGCAACTGCTACTGAGGAAGCGGCTGTGATACAGGAATGGAAGATCCAGGAAAAACTCCAGAGCCAAAACAAACACTGACATATTCAGTGGTAATAATTCTTTAGACCATGATGGGAGGAACGGGAAGATGGGCATTTTCAAATTCCTCAGTGTTAGTAAGAAACATGCAAAGTTTAGGAATATCAATATAACAAATGCTACATCTTGATTTTGGGCAGCGGATAGCTCTCTCTAGTTGACAAATGAAGATGCCACTGGTATTTTTATCTATCACAAGAATTTTGCTACATTGCAAAAATATAATTCTCTATATTATTCCTGTGTCTATTTAAGTGCCTGTGCATATTTAAGCACTAGTTAAACTACACAAGCTTTATGAGGGTTCTATTAATAATATACAGAATGTTTCTAAAATTCCATCACTTTCAATAATACAGAGGAAGCAGAACCATTTATAACTCCTCTAGAACATAGGCTTCTAAATGACAAAGTCAGAGCTGCTATTACAGCTAACAGAAATTAGGTTTATCTAACTTCTCCCATTAGAATTTTTATAACCGCCTTTTAGAAGCACCCTGGTTGTTTATGAGCTTTTGAGATCAAAGAAGCGAGGGGAATTCCAAGGGCTGAAAGCATGATTTTTGTTGTTGTTGTTCCATGAAATTCAATTCAGCTTTTGTTGAAAGGCAAACGTATACTATTTCCCTCCCCTGGGTTTGTTGACATCTTGCCCAGTGCAGAAAGAAACACAAAGCATTCTGAGGTTGGGTCTGGACTGCCAAAACATGAACAAAGCACACTATATAGAGACCAGTGATAATAAGGTAAGTTAAATAAAGGAACAAGATAAAGACAAGGAAATAATAAGATTTTGTGTCACCCTTCCAATAGTCCCTGGGCTAAAGGAGGCTGGGATGGTTACCTTCTTACACACAATGGTATAAGGTTACCCTTATACACAGCATATGGCTCAAACAGTCCAGTGTACCTCTTCTCTACTCCTGGTGGCATCGTGGAAGGCAGATGCTAACCTTATTTGCAATGAAAGGAAAGAAAGTCCAGATGGACTTGGCTTCTTTTCACCAATTCACTGAGCCCCAAAGCTCAGAAAAGCACCTCTTCTTTTTCTTATAGTCTTTTCATAATGGCTATCTACAGTAACTACTTCTGTAGCTGCTCTAACAGCAGCCTGTGGTGAATTTCAGAGTTTGGACACTGTACTTTGTGATTCTGAAAAAGAACATTGTCAGAATCAATATATTTATCGTCTGTTTTTTAAACACCCCAACACTCCCCAGATCCATCCCCAAAATACACAAAATTAATTATAAGATAATTACCTTAGGAAGATGATTATCTTAAATACTATTTTTACCTAAATCTAGTCTTATAGGTTAGCAACTGTACGACTTAAGATTTCATGAAGTAATTTAGGCAATCTGATGCCTACCTGACATTCCCTTCTCTTTGCTTGTGCCAGCTTTGCTTAATCAAAGGGTTTCCTGGTTGTTAAACTGGCAGCAAGCTAACCCAGAAAAAAAAGGGAAAAAAAGGGGGAAAAGGATGGAAAAAGAGTGAAAAAGGAAGGAAAAGGATGGAAAAAGGGGGAAAAGGGAGGAAAAGGGAAAATGGG
>VYXH01001644.1:223586-236766 GCA_013397275.1 Burhinus bistriatus | reverse complement strand
GGAAAAAGGGGAAAAAGGGGGGAAAAAGGGGGGAAAAGGGGGGGAAATAAAAACTTTTTTTTTTAATAGTGCTCCCTGAGTTGGGTTCTGTGGTGACAGGTGAGAATAGCACCAGTGCAAAGGAAATGGCAGAGTGGTCAGGAGCCTGGAAAAGCGGCTTAGGACTGTCCTTTATGCAACAGCAAGCCTTTAGATCTGTTCAGCTATCTCATCAAACATCACCCTTTCTTAACTTTTTGACATCTAACGATCTTTCAAAATAGCTTTTTTTGTATATCGTAAAACCTAGTTTTGAGTAGACAGAACGGACTTTAATTTTCTTCTGTATTTATTGCAATAAATTTTGCAGAGTGAACCACCCCACTTTGAAATTATACTGTATCATCTTCCCCTTTTCATTTGCTTTCATTAAATTGTATTGAAGATGTCACCTCAAAAGGGGTTCTATCAAGACCTCATTTACAATCAATTATTTTTTCTTTTTTTTTTCCAGATTTCTCCCTCAAACTTTCTGAAAGATAATTCAGTGACAAATGAGTTCCACTACTTACAATATTTGAAGAGCTGAAAGAAAAAAAACAGATGAGATGATGAAGTGGACTCTTACGCAAATCTTCACCCTAAAGAGCTAAATTGAGTGCTAGAGCCATAATTATGCTAACAAGAAGAGTGGACATAAATTTTGAAAAAAGAAACCTGAAGCATTTTAGTGTCCATTGACAATCTGAGAGATTTGTGTGGCTTATGCTTTCAAGTAATTTTCTAAAATTGCTTATCAATGAATGCTTCAATACGTAGTTAGCACAGGCTGATAAGGTCTCTGAAATGTCACCACATACTTTCTGAAGAAGCTCCTGAACAAATGAAATAAATTGGTAACCTTACCAGCTGTGCTCTGCCCTACCAATGGATATGCTAAAGAGGGCACAAGAGCTTGCAAAACTAGTTCTAGCCAGCTGAGCAACAGAGATAGGGAAAGCAAAAAGGAAGGAATTGCTGTCTGGAAACAAGGTTAATGCTGGATCATAAAGATCAAGAGCAATGGGAAATTCACTGGATTAATATAAAGAAGAAAGTATAGTCATGAGAGAGATACAGAGAATAGTGTCCAGTAGCACACACACGCAATTTTTAGCTGTGAGAAGATGAAGGAAGCTGACTGCAGAGGAAAGACGTTCCATGATTCAGATAAGCCACGTGAATCCTAAAATATTTGAATGACCATGACTGAAACCCAAAAACTGTTCTGGAAAGGAGATAATGAGTACAGATAATGAGTTTCCAGCTGGGGCCACCTGAAGAAGCTCATAGCCATATCAGTTGTCTATCACAACCCTTCCACTGGAGCTGAGCTGCTTGTCTAACTGTTCTCCAAACCACACGAGTCACAATGAATTACACCATAAAGATAAAGACCTTGTTAAACCATCTAAGATAAGCCAGCTGAATGTGATTGAGCAGCTTTAGGAAGAAATCATTCAAAAATTAGATGCAGCTGAAAAGATGGTAACCCCTGGTAAAGGATTTGTGTTTAACAGTGAGAGCAGGTGTGGGCCAAAACCCTGCAGTAAGCCCAGCTGAAGCCAAATGAGGCCAGGTGTCTGTGGCCAAAGACACAAGCCCGAGAAATAATGGGGCTACATGCATTTATGGCAGGACAGTGATTATCCCAAGAAGGCTGAGACACCAAAAAAGATACTGCAAGCTACTTGTTGTCTTTAGTTCACAGAAAATCAAACTGAGTCAACATGCAAAGTAATCCAATGTTTCTTTATTTCACATATCCAAATGTCTTTGCAGGTGGGGATCCTTTCAACATATGAGCAATTTAGATGACTTCATAGCTCAGGGAGGATAAAAAAGCAGTTTATTTCTAACGAGGCACATCCTAAGTTGAATAGATACCACAGTGACAGCTGAATGACGGCATCCTTCCTTCTGCCATGCGAACAACTCTGATGTTTGGAGAAATATACATATTTAGCGTTCTTCCGTGACATGTTCATATTCTGTTTGTCACTTCTGACTTTTAAAGAACCTTTGTACGTACCCAGTTTTGTAATATGTAGATACATATGTATGCAATCTACAGAAGTGGCTATTTCTGCACATATGATGATTTGGGGTTTGTAATATATTTTATTGTACGTTAGATGTAGATGATACAGGTTAGAGCTATAATAAGATACGTGACAGTATATCTTATGTGCTACACATATGCATTACTTGATCACATACAACACAAACTGTCATATATGCACTTATATACTGAATATATGCCCACCATGCACAAACGCTTTAGCAGAAAGAAATATGCTTAAGTTGCAGTCAAGCACTCAAAAATTTTAAGCATTGGTATTAAAGTTTTCCACGCTACTTAGTTCAATGACAATTAATTTGATTCAGTGTATCCATAGCAAGGTGCATTCTCTCCCTTACATCAGACCCCTGCCTCACTTGCGTGCATACAAGAGACAATACTCAGTTTTGCCAGAGCCACAGACGGTACTGAGGCATTGCAGACTCCGAGTGTTACAACTTTCAAGTGTCTTCCCCAACGTTGAAATTCATAATCCCCTCTTGGACACCTAAACTTCCCCAAAAAGTTCAACTCCTAACAACGGGATTAGTTGACATCAGCAAGTTCAGCAGGAACTGACCTAAAGTAGTCAGAAACCTGAACAAAAGAGCAGGACTTAGGTAATGTCAGACTACATTCAGATGTTCACTGCATTAAAAATATTAGTTAGAACAGCAACCAAAAGCCTGATCCCCTTCTCCCACTGAAGCCTTTGACATGGATCCTTGTCTTTCTCTGGCTTACTGTAACTCATATAAGCCAGCACAAAATGGAACAGCTTCAATAGGAAACACTGAGAGAATTTCAGCTTAGAATACCTTGACAGGACTTTCCTAACAAATACATGTTGAGGATGCCAAGGTGGGCATCTCACAGGGGTGTTTTGGCCACCGGGGCGCCTGGCTGCATTTTCTACATTGTTGACATGCTCTGAACCAGGATTTTAGGTGGGACCTCATGGTCAAAAAGCTGAAAGACTGCCGTTTTTTTAGCTTTGGTATGGTGTGAGGGTTTTCAGGACTGGTATAAGACATGATGGGAGTATAGGTGGCTGGAGAGGGCTGCCAGTCAAAATGTTACTATCTCAGGATTTAATCACAATTTTGTGAACATCAGAAGTTCTTACAGCTTATCTTAGGTGACTACAATGACATTTAGGTACCAAAGTCTCCTTCATAAATCTAGCCCTTATTACTTACGTTTGTTCACTGTGTCTTCATTTTATACCTTCTCTCCTATGTATAGTACCACCCTTTATAGAAGACATATTTTTTAATGTAACTTTTTTCTATATGTCTTTTATCACCAGATATTCAATTGCTTCCCAGGCTGACACATTACTGAATTTATCTCCACATGCTCTTGTAGGGAGAAAACTCCCTTTTACAAACCAAAGCTCAAAAAGATTTAGGTCAAAGCTATCCACTCATTTACATTCCCACTCTGGCTAACTGAATTGATATCTATAGAGATGTCCAAAGACAGGACAGCCATAAACTTTCTTTGCTCAGCCCTTGTGCAAAACAGATTACAGGACACTGAATTAGCAAATGAGGAACATGCAGTGAGTAACATCTTTTGTAAACTGTGGTTTATGTGACTTGCCCAACATCACATAGGAATTTTGTGGCAGAGGCAGGGAAAACATCCACGCTATTAGGACGGTTCTCCCTTAATCATACGTTATCCACCTGTAATTCACCTCTTGATTCACTATTGCCTTTTTAATTTCTAAAATGAATGGTACAAAAGATGGTTAATTAGGTGCTCTACAAAGTCTGAGCATGCTCCATGAAGACCTTCCCTTTGAAAGTGACTGGGGTGGAGCTCATGTCATCTACCTTAAGCTATTTAAAATGTAGATGTGTAGTCAAAGATAATTTTCTGACCTTCCTCTGTAATCAGTGGCATAAGATAGGCACCTCCAAAAGGGTGACTAATCCCATACTGAAAGCCTGTCTAAGGCTGAATGAATTGCCCTCTGGAAGTGTTTAGATGTATCCATTAACTACAAAGAGTGCCTAGATGACTAGATACCTAAATTTTCAATGGCTCAAGTTGAGTAAGATGAAGCTCAACTTTTGTGTTTTACCGCCTACCTGAATGTTATGAACAGTATGAGTGTCAGTAAAAGTACTGTGACTGTCCACAAGTGCAGTTCCAAAAATAACTCAGATCTTTGTCTGACACCTGTAGTGGCCTTCATGGGTAAACAAACATGATTAGTTATCTACCTAGACCTTAAAGTACCAGAAGTCTGCAACAGTGCAGTAAAGTCAATGCCTATCCTAAATTTCTGTTAGAAAAATGGATTTGTACAGAGCTTTTCAGTAAAACAGGTTACTAACAACAAAGTGGCCCCAAGAGATGCAGGCAATCATCAAGTTAAACAAGCACACTTAGTGCCTTAGCAATCAGTACAGAGGAAGTCTGTCAACAGGTAATGTACATGTGAAACAACAGTTCAGAACATCCATTTACCAATTATGAAGCCAACAGAAACAAAAGCAGCTGAAAATTGGTGTATGATCCTGCATTTATAAATATCATTAATCCACTCTTTTGATTAGTAAGCAGAATCTGATAACTTCCTACGACAAATGAGGCATACTCTGTATCATCAAAACAGTGCCCCAACTGTTGCTCTGAAAAATTTTGTAGTTTAAAAGTGCTTTCACAGTGGAAACTACTCTCTGTAGAAATAATCCTTTTGAATTTGGAGGAGGTTGGGGAAAGCAAAGGAAGGTGTTCCACATGGATGAAGGAATCTATTGACACAAAGCAAATTGCAGGTTCAAGACCCAAGGGTAGACTCACTTAAAAATTAGTAGTCTTCCTTCAACTACATTATTCCACTGAGGTCACGCATCCTTACAAGTTAAAGTAAGGGAAAAATATTTACACCTGACCAAAACAAAACTTGATCTAATATATTACATTTTTCTACACCTGATTTTGTCCCTGAACATGAGAATGTTGTGCTTTTGCATATTTATTTTAAGCTTTGTTAGTTTTGTATTATTAAAAGGAGGACAAAACAAGTATCTTGTGCTTTTCAAGAAAGATGATTATATTTTCCATTATGATGGGAAATTCATAACTCATAGTTCTTTACATTAATGAATGAGAACAGCTAGGGGTGGAGAACAAAGAAAGCAAATCAATCAGATTGACAGTTTTGACCTTCAAAATAGACAAATTATATTTATATATTTCATTCACAGCAAATACCTACCCTCTGTATAAAAATATTTTCCTCCTATCATTACTCTGCAGCTGACTAATGAATGTGACCCTAAAAAAAAAAATATCAAAAAACCCCAACCCAGGAAAACAGAGGTTTACATCACCTCTAAGATTACAACATAAGAAATAATTTGGTAGCCTGGCTTCTTCTAATGCTAATGCTCAAAAAAATGTATGTCTAGCAACCATCTAAACAACAAATGAGATGGTTCAAATGGACACAGGGAAACATACTTAAGCAGATAGGAGTGAAAATGAAATAGGAACAAGTTGGTGAAAGAGAAACACACCTTAAATAAAGTACACTTGAGAAGTGTGTTAAACTTGCACTGGAAAATTTTCTTTCAAGTTTAGTGTCTTTTGTTCCTCTCCACATGATATCAGAACTTAGGTTTCATAGCATTAAAAATGTAATTACATGGCAACTTTATTATCAGTACCAGTGAAAACTTTCCTTTCTAATTTTTGGATTCAAAAATTAACTTTTTTCCCTTATGTTCACCTCACAAAACCACCTCAAAATCTGTTAAGATACACATGGTATTTTTTTTATTTATTTGCCTTTCTGTGATGTTACAACCCTCCTCACAAACTATTTTAACATTATGAAAAATTTTAGACTGTTGAAAATTCCTCAGTAAATCATGTGAAATGAAACCTAAATAATCCACAGTGTATTCTCATTTCTCTGTGTGGCAGCCAGCGCTAGTGGACTGTACAAGAATTAGAAACAAGGAACTCCCAGATTTTATTCATACCTCTCCCACTAACTGGTTTTCACACTCTGCACTTCTACGGATTTTACACTGTCTAGTCATGCCCTCCTTATTTTCCTGAGGCATGTAAATATTATCACCCAAATTACCACTAAGGAAACCTAAGTATGCTTATCAGTTGTCTGAGGTCACAAACAAGTTGGTATCGTTATCACTATTACAACGCGTGCACTTTAAAAGCATTTCTGGCTTGGTTGAGACAGGAAAAGGCGACTAGTGGGTGCCCATTTGAGGCAAGTTCCAGAAAGGTGCTCAAAATGTTTCTTTTGGACCAGGGTCCCCAAAAAATGCAACTTCCAGAATCTCTAATTAGCTTTTGGTTTTTATATTTATGTGTAACACATATGCATGAGAAATGATTTGTGAAAAATTCTCATTTTTATTGCAAGAATTTTGCAGGTCCACGGAAAATTTACAACCCTGGAAGGTAAAATGCCATCACGAGAATTTGCATGAAAGCTATACTGCAGTCAACAGTTCCAAGTAATTTTTTCTAATGGGAGACATAGGTTTGGATGAGTTGATTAAAAAAACAGGCCAGACACAAACTGATCTGATAGAAATTTTCAGAGAACTCTGCATGACATTTGTCTGTAATATAGTATCTTACCTACCTGAAAATTACACTGAAATGTATTTGATTAGTACCTACATTCTGTAGAGGATGGTTCTGGCATTTGTTACACAAATACATTTAGTCATCTATTTTCTCCTCTAATTCCATTTGGTTGATCACCCTTTCTTTCTGTTCATCCTGAAACCGTTTGACTTATCTGTTGTGTCTTGTGTGATACTTGGGGTATTGCTAGTGCAGTAACACTGCAGAAGACAGAAAGTCACCATCTTGGGAGTATCATAACACATAAGAGAAACGACAGAAGTGGCAATAATAGCTCAGTTACCTCCGCACACTACTGGGTACCAACATGTCCAACATTCAGTTCTAGGCTTCACTTAGTGTGTGGTCTTAAACAAAAATTTTGTCTTGCATCATCCTTCTGTCACCAGTAATAAGGATTTATCTACACACTAAATATAGAAGTTAGATGAACTAATTAAGGCTTGTACAATGTGTGATGTTAATGTTTGTAAATAATAATGTTTAAGATCATAATTTTAAGTTGTTACTATTCAACATACAAAACAAACAAAACAAAAAAATAAGATTTTCTGAGCGTAAGTGTATACCTTTGCAGGTCAATCAAGAGGTACTACTCTCTGATTATCACTGACTTTAATAAAAGTTATTAGAATTTTTAAAAAAATCCCCATGTCTGAAAACCTCTATCTCTCTACTGAAATCATTACACATTTAGCAACATGTCTGAGTCTTTTCTCTGCAGGTAAAATGCGAATTTTTCATCAGTGAAATAGGAGATCAACACTGACCAGCAAGATTTTTCTTCTGTATTACTAAAAACATGTTTCTTTTTCTGAAGTGTATCTTCTCAGCCTGACTCTACATTATAGCAGTGTTTCAGATTAGCTTCAACTTAACCTAAGTAATGCTCTTTCCTTAGATGGTGTAGTATTACACCGTCTATTACTCATTTTATTTACTCCTTTGGAATGAAATTGCTGTCTGCCCTCCTGGAATAGTAGATAATTAACTCTTTAGAAATAAGGTTAGTGTTTTGCTAGACGAAAAGCTCTTCCTGAAAGTGAAGTGAACAAATATGTACAAAGATTATTAGAAAATGTATGCAACCGTTTTGACCCCTGAGACAAAGCTGACAAGCCAGACCAGAAAATAAATTATAATGTATGACCTCTGGCTCAAAAAGGAACTTCTTCTTTGATAGTTCACTAATACATCTCATGCTCAAGGAAAAGTAAAAATAAGGAGAAGAATGTTTCACCGTTACCAAACAAGCACCATCTTTCAACTGAAAAAATTAACAGATAGCACCACAGATAAATAAGCTTTTAACCACGCCCTCCAACATACATACCAAATGTCTGGTAGTCTTGAATCAAAAAGCACCTTTATAGCTTCATATAGACTTTTCTCCAGGTACGTTCATCCAAGAGGAGAACTATCAGACCTCTCACATGATCCCATGAGACTTACAGTGTGGGTCATACACAGTTCACTCAGATAAGCAGCTGATCTCCAAAAGCTTTTCCAGTCCAAACCTAAATGCTGAGTATTTTCAGTTTTGCTTCACCAAGGCTTAAAATGTACAGCCGTGTACTCAACCACAGAGCAGCTGAGATGTTCAGAGTAATACTCAAATCACTGTGCTAACTAGGTACAATGAGAAACTACTGGAGGAAGGGAGGGAGGGAGGAAGGGAGGGAACATGGTAATGCTAGGTCAGGATCAGATAGATGAAGTCTCTAATCTAGTTCATTAACCTCTGTTTGTAATGTAAAACCTGACAGAATAATTGAATGTTTCTCTCCCTGGGAAGGGGCTCTGACTGTCAGGACAGGAAGAACTGCCTCTATATCCATACGAATGAATGGATATATAGAGTCTTTCTACTTGTGAACCAGAGATGAGCTCATTGAAAAGAGGCAGACATAAAGAGTAGGCAAAGTAGATCTTTGTCTCCTGTATAGAAACACTATGATAACTGGCGTGGCACTGAGACATTGACAGTAAAAGATGGAAAAAAAACAGGAAGGAAAAGCAAAAGCAAGAAATACATTTAAATAATAACAGATATTTAATACAACTGTTTCATCATCAAACAGTACTGTGGGTTCAGATGTGTTGTATGTCAACAGAGCATACAAATGGTTGTGGTAAACTTAGGACCAGTATGAATTACACTGGCAAAAAATATTTCTCAAGCTATTTGTGCCTAGCAGGACAGCCCTACAGCGTCAAGGACAACTATGAGAAGAAAACGGATTCTCTGTACCCTTTCAGACTGCTAATTCCCTGGCTACAACCTGCATGGAACAGTAGAGCTTCAACAAGCTTGAGTAAGTTTTATGTGAAATACCCAAGGAATTGGCCTCAATAAAAGAGAAATAACAATGGAGTCAGCTTTCTTGGTGTGAGATCACTGGGCAGGTAAGACAGTGATGGATCCAGATATTCCTGAGATGGTGGGTAATGTCTGAAGTATTTAAATGAAACCCATTCTCAGAAGTGAGCAAATCTAGCACCCAAGAGCAGACAAGTCCTATCTTACAGAAAACCAATGGGACATAGATTCCTGTTCTACTCAGCAACCAGGAAATCGTATACAATGTGAAACTCTGGTACCTAAACACTGCAAGTATATACGCTTTGTATTTGTTGCTCATATTTGGATAGGGAGCTGTTCCGTCTCTGTGCAGTGCAATGTGTTAGATCAATACTAGACCTTATCTCCAAAGAACTCGGTGCCCTTTCTCTTACTCCATCTTTGGCTGAGCATTTCTTCACATGACCACACTTCCAAAGTGTGATGTGAGCTAGGCATTCCTGACGCTTCCAAAGAATAGCATCTTTAAGAGATTTGCATAAAAATAAATCCCCTCGAGTTTATTCATGTTACGGAGGTTTAGTCCTGCAGGAAACTGTCCCTTTTCCTTTATTGCCTTAGAGGGTACAGCCTGTCCCTGCTGAGCACATTTGGATTTGTAGGTGGGTGGGGCATGGCCTTGCTACCTTTTGGATGTATTGTTCTCCAGGGGACACACTGACAAGCACATACATGCTCTAGGGACTACGATTATTTCTGGCTGCCACAGGAGGGCAAAGAATAGTAGAAAAACTCCTCATAACTCTTGAAAAAGAGACCAAGATATTACTCATTCTCCTCCTGGCCAAGTAATATATGTTGGGGCCGCATTCCTAGCAGCTGATCCCAGAGTTCAGAAAATCAAATCAGGGCTTACAATGAACCAGTGGTTACCCAGGCCTTGTGCTGTCTTTCTGCATGACTGAGATTTCAGCAGCCCAAGAGAGTAATATCAGCTGAAGATCTTTCAAATACTAGAAGCAGTTCAGCACGGGTTTTGTCTTCCTGAGGTTTAATCTCAGCTCGTGGCATCACAGCCAACATCCCCCGCCTCTTGATCAAATACCTCATACGCGCAGATACAGTTAGAGTAACCTCTCTGTTTAAACACTGAGGTCTTAGGGGCAGTGACTGACATTTTATGATCTGGATGTGAAGACTGTACTATGAAACAGGGCCCTGATCTGGGACCTCTGGGCAATGCTGCAAGACAAGCACTAATTACAGAGGTGTCATCTTGTTATCTGAGCAAATGACTATAGCGCCTTCATTTTCCTTCTGGCTCTTCCTCCAACTACCTTTGTTGCCTCGGCTTAGCTTTATGTCCTCCTGTAAACATAGATTTTATTCCTCATTTGCTTGTCTTATAACTCTTAGGAGTTATATTTGCATGTAGGAAATGGTCATTAAAAATTTTCAGGGAAAATGAAAAAAAAAACAAGTTTCTTAAAGAGACAGACAAGAACTAGACCTAATAAACAAAGCAGGAGATTAAATACATACATACATGTATGTCCCTTTTTGGTCCCTCTTTACAGGTAGGCAAACTAAGACAAGGTAATAAGCCACAAGTTCCAACTCCCCAACTACTGCTCTAAACACAGTCAAGGATTTTAAGTTCACTTGGCTTCCTTTTCATGGTTTCAAATGAGTTCACAAAGATACAATTGTAATGAAAAAAGGGTTATTACATAGCTCTTCAGTCATACTACAAGACCCTTTTCTAACTGCATAAGCGAAATTTAATTCTCAAAATTCATTATCAAAAGCTAATGTTAAATACACAGAAATTTAAATATGTGAATAGATAATAACGTGTTCAGAATTATGTAGTTTGCTTTGTTCTTGACACCGCCCCCCCCCATTTCATAACACTTTCAGCCCCTTCTTATCACTACACCACCTCTCTGCCATTAAAGGCATTAATTTCTTTTTTCAGGGGGGAGGGGAGGAAGAGTGAAATGAGAAGAAAGTGCTAGATGTTCACGGTAATGGTTGCTTTGGTATTTTAATTTTTATTGGCTATTTAAAGCTTTGGATTATGACTTTCTTTTCCTGAGGAATAAAATGTCACGTCAGCAAACACAGTGAGATTGATGCAATTAGTAAGAAGATATTTTAAACGTCCAAAAGAGAAACAGTTTCACTGTTGAACAGAGTGGAAGTATACTTTGTGATTTAACAGTTATGCAGGTAATTGATGGCAGTAGCAAAACTTCTTTTTTGATAGTAATAAATTTACAGGTCTATGTAAAAGCAATTTCATGTAAAAGTTCATGTCCACCTTTCCAGATCTTCTGGACATAAAATAACCACATGAGAAGTACATCAAAGTTTTCCTGTTTCCAGACACATTAGCAAAATACACCGTTTAAACAGTAACTTAAAATATTAATAATTCTGAAATAGTATCCTATTTTTTAAACCTTGACTGTTACAGTCCTTCTGATTTATGTTCCATATAATATGCTAAGTTAATATTTTCACACAATCCAACAAACACAATCCCTCCAGAATAACTTTCAGTGTATTGAATGGGAAAACCGAGAGCCAAACCTGGGAAAAAATCAGGTCATTTTTACATGACTTTTTAGGGTACAATTCTATTCCCTCTGGAAAAGATTTTTCCTTGTGTACCCTTAAATATGAACTAAATTTCAGTGGCGAGCACCAGTCAAAGCCGGGAAGAGACTGCAAGTAATTTTTTTGAGTTTCTCGCTAAGACAAAATTTCAGTGATCTGTTTCTGCTTAGCCAGATGGGTTCGGCCACTGTAAATTGCATAGGGTCCAAGCAAATTTACTCCACTCCAAGCACTCTTTTTTACTCTTAAAAAATCTAAGGCCATCCTAGCACTTAAAATTATTACATAACTTTTTTTCTTCTTTTTACAGTTGGTGTGCGTGGCATGTGGAAGCACGCGTAACGCGAGGGGCAAAGTCCCCGTAAAGAAACTTTACAGGAGCCAACCCAGGGACCACAGCTGTCACCCTGAACACTTTTTCTAGGGGGGGGTGGGGTGGAAAGGCACTCCAGTTCAGCTCAAGCTAAAAGCTCACCCCAAAACAAGCATCTCCCCTGCCCATGCTGGAAGATCGGTGCTCTCCTACCTCCCAGACTTACAGCCAGCGGACGAGTTAAGGAATGATGGGGCTGATCCTAAGGGGTTGCAGGCTTCGGGTCTCCCTGCCGGGGGAACGGGAGGAGAGCGGACGGCGGAGGGGCCCGGAGCCCGGCCCGGCCCGGCCCGNCGGGCCCCCCGCCCGCCCCGCCCCGCCGCAGCTCGCCCCGCCGCAGCCCTCCCGTGAGAAACTCGGGGAGTTTTTTCCCAGAGCGGGTGAGGAGCTCCACGTCCCCCCCGGCCGTCGGCGCTTGCTGCCGCAGGCGGGACCCCCACGCCGGGGCCGCCCGCCTTTCCTCCCAGCCCCGGCCGAGCCTCACCTTGCTAACACGGGCGACTTCCAATGTTCGCCTTGGTTTAGACGGGGGAGGTTCAAAGTCAGGAAAAGCTATCTTCCCCTCCCTGAAAATATTGTCCAGGAGTCAAAAAAGCCAGAGCGAAGAGGGGAGAGACAGGTCCAGAGGGGGGAGGAGGAGGAGGGGGGGGGAGAAGCGCCCCTTCCCTCCACATTCGCCCACCCGCTCCCTCCGGCCCGACTCCCACTCGCAGGTGAGCCCCGAAGTTACCGCTCCCGGGAGCGGCGTGGGGCCGGAGCGACACATCCCTCCCCTAGAACCAAAAAAAAGTATAAAAGAACTCCATCCCATATCGCCCTCCCTTTTCCTCCACGTACCCACGCAACTTTACCTGTTTTTATGCCGGGTTTTTAATAAATTCCTTCCAAAGGGAGCCATGATCCCAGCGGCAGAAGCATAACATCAGCGATCCCCAAACAATTCGAGGGTGTTCCCTTCTCCCTTATTTTTTCCCTGAGCGGCTTCCAGCTTGTTAATAGTCACTGAGCGTAGCGATGAGCTGGAAGTTGTGCAATTTACTGCTAACTTTGAACTCCGGCTTGTTGCTGCTGCTGCACCTTTGGAGTCCTGCCCAGCTGCAAACTTGAAGGAGGCGTTTAGAAGCAGGAAAAAGAAAGGGGGGGGGGGGGGGGATGCGGGCGT
>VYXH01001644.1:210577-223472 GCA_013397275.1 Burhinus bistriatus | reverse complement strand
GGGGGGGGAACACGCACTTGCCCTTGTGATGTGAAGTTATGCACAGAACTTGCTAAACTTTCCGCCTCGTCCCCCTCAGGGCACCAGCCAGCAGATGAGAAAGAAGGGGTTTTGCTCCGGTGGGGGACTCTGTAAAAAAAACACACAACAAAAGACTGAAAACTTTCCCTGGCAGGCTCCAGCCACTTCAGGTCAAGTCGTTCAGCTAAACACCAGCGTTAATGAAGGGCAAGCAACAGTTGCCACACCAGTTCTCAGTACATAATAACCTGCCTTTTCTGTACCTCTTTACAAGGTGTTGGACAAGTAATGGGAAGATGAAGGGAAAAAGTCAGACCGCTGTGGCCCCTCTGCCCTCCCTGGATTTTTAAGTAAACGAGCTATTTGCCTGAAAGCCTTCGCAGACTAAAAGCACCTCCGAAAACCTCTTAAACGTGGCCTAGCAGAGAACGAGTGAGGCAGCAACACGAAAGGCTCAGTTCGTACTGCGATGTTGCAGGACCTTTTTTGTTATTATTTTAGGCTGGCTTCACCAGAAGGGAAATGAACGCACACTACAGTTCCTGTTCGCTGAACCCCCCTGGGAACAAGAGATTTGGAGTAAACCTTCAGAAGGGAAAACTTTTTAAAGCTTCAGAAGGAAAAAAAAACTTTTTTTTTTTTTTTTTCTTTCGTCCCCCCTCCTCCCTCCTCCAATTTGGAGCCGAGCAAGGGAAAATGGACCCATTGCACCCCAAAGGCTGATGCCGGTGAGTGAAGGTCCGGGGATGGCAGGCAGGTGGGAAGCCCCCAGCACAGCCCTAGCCCACCTTAGCCCTCTACTGTCTGCAGTGACTTTAACAGGTACATGTTAGATGTAAATCACTCCTTTTTTTTTTTTTTTCCCCCTTGTTTCTCACATATTACAGGGCAAGTTCTTTATGTGGCCGCCCAAAAGGGCAGCACAATAGGGAATTGTTTTATTAACAAGGGGGTTGATTAAATAGGAGCCTACCAAAGTAAGGGCTTATCTGAAAAAAGGCTTTTTCTTTTTCTAAAATTCCCCTTTCCTGCCTTAGTCAAGATAGTCACAGCAGCCTGAAGAAAACAAAGCAAAGGCCCATTCCATGGGTTACCTATTACTGGCAGCTCTCGGAATACCCCACATATTTTCAGTTCAGTCCCACGCCTCTAAATTCTCTGAGCTGTAACTACAAAGAGAGGGACCGGAGCCTCTTAAAAGCCTTGTTTGGGTAATCATCCAAATAACACAAAAATAGGGAAGCTGAAACGAAACAACTTTCAGATTTCTTATCCTGCTACCAGGGCAGATTTTAAGTAGTCTGATCTTGGCATTATGAACATAAGCCCAAACACATTAACTCCATAGAAATCCTTCCTTTTGCTTTGAATCAGGTTATATATGCCACAAAGAGGAGATTTTCTTATATCTAAAAGACCAGGAAAATTTTTCGGTCCCTAAGAGATGTTCAAGGCATATTTGGCATAAAAATCAAATCAGTGTAGAATTTCCTAGAGAATAATTAATATTCAAACAACTATTTTTATTGGCAGAGGTAAAATGAAATAGCTTTATCTACAGAATAACATTCACTTTTCTCTTCATTGTGAAAATAAATGGGAACTCGACGATATGTGTAGCTGGTTTTATTACTTCTGAATAGTCATCTCACAATTTTAATTTATTCAAATATTAAAATACCACATAAGTTGTTCCTCTTCTACTAGCAAATGCAAAATAATTTTCAACCAAAGATATGTAATGTGGGAACTGGGTCCCTCTACGCAAGTAAATCAAAACGCTTGTTACATTCATGTAGCTATGCAAAGAATTGTAGGAAAGACTCCAGCATAATAAGCAGACATTTTCCCCACAGCTGAGGGAGAAGAGAAGGCTTTCAGTCTATGCACTTTCACAATTAGGCTAACCAAAACCAGGAAGAAAGTAAGTGGGGGTATGATAAAGTCTTACAAAGTAATAAAGGAGAGAATCTTAAGAACAAGGAACATTGCTTTTTGCTAAAAACAAGACCAAAGGACATTTAGTATACCATAAAGAGGGGAATAGGTGCTGTTTCACTTGGTATTCACTTAATCTGTAGAACTCAAACTAAAGTATCATAAGGGGCAAAAAGACTTACCAAGTTGATACAAATACATTCACAAAAACATAAAAATACATGGATATTTCTTTTAGTAACAGAAGGCACATGAATTTCCATTCCTCAGCACATAAACCAGTCTCTGAATAGAGTAGAAAACATTTCAGAGGGACAGATTATTTTTGTAGGCAGTGTTGACACAACAATCCAGTTAGCTTGCCCTTAAACTTCCAAAGTGCCTCAAACTAGATGTATCTGTATGTACATGTCCTTAGTTTTCTTTAAACTCCAACTCTGATCTTCCAGGAATATTAGGCCAACATTCCAGACCAGGGCCCTGGTGCTTCCCAGCACGCTACGCGGAAATAAAAAGCAACGACCGGTCGAGTCTTGAGCATCATCACCTTCTAATCATGCTTTCTTCATGCAAAAATCTAAAAGGCGAATAGCTGGTAACATCCCATTTTTCACCCGTGAGCTGTTAAGCTAAGCCAAATTGTTCTCTGACACCATATCTTCCCCCTAGAAGTAATGAATGAGTGGCAGATAGTTCAGTTTGCAGGACACGTTTTTTGAAATCACTCCATAAAATACATATGTACTGAACTTGAGATCATCAGAAAGTTGCGTCAACAATTCACTCTGGTATTTAAAGGAGAAGGAAAGAGAATTAGAAACACTAGAGTATCATCTGCCACCTTGGTAAGCTTACTGAACAGGAAATCCGGATGCAGATCTTGGGTGCTTGATTAGAAAGCTTAAGGTTAATAAACTGAAATGTTTCATTTGCCATCTTCCAAAGCAGCTCACACTAAGCTTTGTATACATCTCTTTGGCAAAAATACTGCAGCATAGCAACACTTTAAATCTCAGCTTTAACCCAGCTTTAAAACGCAGCTTTGACCATATCAATCTACGGGTATAGTTTCAAATGAACTTCTTACATGCAACAAGGAGCAGGTGTGCTACTGCTCTCTCCTTCCCTTTCTTACCTCTCTTATCCACCTCCACTTGGTTCCAGTGCCTATCTTACACAGCCTCTGGGATCTCATCTGATCTCCTGGTAAGCTGACGTAACTCATTCAAATTCCAAAACAGCAACAGAAGTTTGTTCCTTGTTTTTGGGCTGATTGCTGAGGTGCGTTGGCTAACCTCGGGATCAGACAGGATCAGTCAGACAGTGTGATTTCCAGAGCTGATGCAAGGGAGGAGTTGAACTATAAGCAGAACTAAGACAAAGAAAGATAGGGAAGCAAAGTGAAAGGAGGACTTGGAAATAGGGGGAGGGAGCAAGACCTCTTCCTTCGGCTGTGTGGTAGGGCAGTTTGGCAGCTCAATGAAATCTATTCTAAGAGTGGGTTTACATTAAATTACTTCATCTAATCTAATGGCTTGCTGTCCTTAAAAATGGGGAGGTCTCATTCCTCTACCACTGGCCACAGATTCCCAACTCTTTCCTTGTGCCAGGTCCGGTTGTCAACAGGCTTTGTGCTCACACCATTCAACTTTTTTGAATGGATGGAAACCTGACTTGACACAAGGAAGTGAATCAACAGCTTTTTGTTGGGCTAACTAGTTAAATTGGCTTATTAAGGTGTCAGACAATCGGCAGGACTGGCATGGGAGGAGAGAAACAGGACCATGTGGCCAAGAGTGTGGGCAGAGAGATGTGGGAGGAAGACGTCCCGCCTGAGCAGCCCTGAGGGGCTGGCTTGGCTCAGCCACATTGGGTAACTTCATTCTGGCTGCAGCAGTGAGCAGCTCAATGGAGGCAGCAAAAGCTACCTTAGGAACAGGATAAATTGCTCATTCCTCACTTTAGATTACTGTGCATAGGTTACTTCTAATACCTTGGCTCCCTCATTTTAAACCGTCATCAATATTTATGTCTGCTTTAAGTGCAGCCAGGTATATGAATACAAGACACTAGACTAAATGGTCCAATAGAGTAAGGAGGAAAGGTCAGTGCTGGGATTACAACTAACTGGTTAAAAGGCAGGAAACTGGGTGATCCATCTTCAGCGAGGCTGTGGATTCGTGCTGCTCGACTTACGCACTTGAGAAGATTTGCAAAAGGGACTCGGAAGACTGGTGGCTGATGATAAACTGGCAGGCGAACATCATGTTGATGAATGCAGATTAGTATACTGAGAAGAAAATCTAAACAAACCTTTAAATTAACTGTCACATCTCAGAAACGTAATTTATTTGGGGCAGTTCATTCAAAGCCTTAGGTCAATGTTCTATACTGGTAAAACCAAAACCAAACAGACAAAAAAAGAGAGTTAACAATTAATGAGAAAAGAATACACAATGAAGTGGAAAAGCTCATTATGCCACTGTAAACATTCATTCTGAGCCTACATTTTGAATACCCCAGGTGCCTCATCTGAAAAAGTATGGGGGGGGGGCAGCAAATGGCAGCAAGAGAGTTTTAATATACAGAATAGCTTAATATATGAGGAGAAATTAAGTAGAGAGATGAGAGTCTTGAATCTGAAGAAAGGTGAATATCTGATTATGATGAGAGGTCTATAATAATCTATATCATGGAGAAAATAAATAGGAAACAGTTATTTCTCACAGTGTAAGTACAAAGGCCTGCTGAAAGAAATAATCAGACAGCAAAATTACAATAAACACACACACAAAAATTAAGTAAATTGCAGAACTGCCTTCTGACTGAAAATGTCAGAGAGAACAAAAGTATGAGTGAGTCAAAAAAAGGGATTAGGCAAAACTATGGACCATATGGCCAATAGAGGTCACAAAAATCACTGGCTTCTTGGGTCTTTATCACCTTGGTCCAGCTGTTTCCCACCCCTCTTTTTCTTTTCCCTTCCTCCCCCTACAGCTCACTAGCTACTGGCATAGCTCTAAGTACAGTAAACCTCACAGGTTACTTTTGACTTGCAGATTGGGTCCAGATGTAGCATCATCTCAACTGCTGTGACCTCTGTAGAGGACTTCCATGTAAGGATTTTCCTGCACTTTAATACAGCAGTAAACAAAACCGGCAGCTTGTCCCCCTGTAAGCAGACTTTTATTCGATATTGCAGATACAGAACTATTTTTTATGTTCTACAAGCCCCAAGTACTCCTAAGCATATATCTCAAGGCAGGGAGCAACTCCCCAGATGTGAAGTCAAATTCTTCACCTGTGCATGGCTGTCCCAGTCAGCACATTCTTCATCCAGCCCCAAATCTCTTTGTCTCCTTGTTTTCTTTAGGTACTGAGATGATGTCCTGTGACTGAATTTACCATTTTCTCCATTTCCAACACTCTCCTCCCTCATGCGTTCCCACTCTTTCTGTAATGGCGTAAATGTTTGCCAGTTAGGTACTTGAAGACTCTGCAACAAAGAGGCCAAAGCAAATTAAGTGAGCATTGAGGTATGTGAAAGAACATCCTTCTGTCTGTTGCAGGGACTATTAAATATAATGGTCCAAATAAGCTTTCCACTCTGAAAATCCTTGAATCGCTGATTACCTGATGCTGGGAGTAAAAAGACTACCTCATATTTGCCTTACTTTTATACTCTTCCCTAAACATCTGCTAGTGCCCACTATCAGAGACAGGACATGATGCCAGCAAGGCATTTGGTGTGATCTAGTAGAGCAGCTCTTCTGTTAATGACTGGATATAACATGACAATTACTCCTCTCCTTATGTCTTTTCTCCAGCTCCCTAGCAGATCCTTTTTCTGCACTCTGCAGTTTTCATTATAATGTTTTAAGAGACATGAACTAAATTGTCAGCTCCTACAGATTTGCACAGTAATCATGGAAACAGCAGACACAGTTAAATGATCTATCTAATAGCTTCCTTTACTTTTTTTTTTTTTCAGTCCTCTTACGAAACATATCATATAATTACTTTTCATAACAGTTTTTGCAGCATGCTGCAATAGTATTTTGTGGTTATATCCTTTGGTGTAAGTGCCTGACTTAGTAGCAGCTTTGACTATTGTGGCATCTAAGTCAAAGAGAGCAGTTTAGATGAACTGCTGTGTGCCAAGCTGCCATACCTGGGTCACCAATAATCTGTGGAGAGGATTTATTGCAAAACCTAAAACTGATCTGAGCACACCTCTAGGAGCCCTAGCTCAAACTGCACCCATTGTGAAAGGCGCATTGGAAACACACCAGGTACATCAAAGAAACTTCCTATTACTGGAAGGGTTTAGAGGTTGAAGAGAAGAGACACAAAGAAAATAATCTTCCTTATTTAAAAATATGAGAAAAACACTTTTTTGATACATATATAATATAGGGTTCTAAATATCTTTAATAAAACTTTTTCTATGTAGCAATTTTTTGTTTCAAAAGACATATGCTAAATTTGCATAATGTACTATAACCTACTCCCAACGTTCTGAAAAAAGCGGCTTATGTTGCCTACATCCAAGGATAAGCAATGACAGTCCTTGCAGCACTAAATGAGAAAAGATGAGCATAGGATTGGTAAATATGCAATTGACAGCATTATTTTCAATGATTTGAAGACTTTTAAATGCATAGGAAGCAAAGGAATACAGGAAAATATTCTCAGAAGAATCACCCTGACTTTAAACCTCCATTAATGATGATATGCTTTACCCTCCACTATGTGATTAAAAAAGGGAATATTAATCATATGCCTTTTGGTCTGCAATGATAATATCCCACTCATTTCATATTTCATGGTTTTCTGAAGTTTATGTTTAGTTAGGACTCTGCCAAGATCTTGGTAGAGTCAGTAGGAGAATAAATGGTTTCAAACTACAAACTGGTGAATAATGTTATTGTTCCTCCTCTTCCTACCCAAATTTTAATCATCTAAGCTTTAAGAAGGACAAGGACCATGTATCCACCAGAGAGCTTCCGAGGTAAGTAGTCTTCATGCCTTATGTATCGAGTTTACCTCTTTTTTTGAATGCTGTATTTAAAAATGCATATTAACAGAGTGATACATTCTTGCTGGAATTAAAGATAAACTGTTGACATACTCATGGCCAGGTTTGATTCCTCAAATAGACACATATACAGAGGTAATATTTTATTTTCTTGTGGCTGTATTTCAGAAGCCTCTTGCTCAACTGAGCTGGATCAATTAGTTCCTTATTTAACTTTGGGTCATTATTTCGTATTTCAAAAGAGGAACTAATTTTTAGGTAATTTAAGTAGATTTTACAGTATTTAGAAGAACTGACCTTTGCATCAGAAAATGATTTTCAGAAAGAAACAAGCCTCTCAGTGTGCTCCTGCCTGCTGAATGAGAACATCTTTTAGAGACAAACATCTGAAACAAATGCCCCCTGGAGGTGTGCACTACTCCAGTCATTACAGAGGGAGTTCTTATGTTCTTCTTTAATGCCAGTCCCTGAGATCCTGTCAGTACCTGCACCCATTAAGCCTATCACTTTTCAACTTTACACCAAAATCCTTGATATTGTTTTTCTGATGTACGCTTCCAGCATGCCTGTTCTCGTCTTCCTGCACAGAGAGATCTTCTCCAGACGTCAGCTCACATGTGGGCCAGACGCACACTAAGATACAAGCCCTCTCCCCTTACTGGATTCCATCTATGCATGGAGAATACTCAAACCCTACCTAAGCGGCAGAATCAGTCCACCCCTGCAGTCGCTTTTTGTGAAGGACAGAAACAAATGTTTACACTCCCCTACCCCCATCTCATCTCATCTAGGGGAACATGGGAAGTATCACAGATAATTCCACAGTGGCAGAAAGCTGCTGTTTCATAATCTTATAATGGCACACTGCCAGTTCATGAATTACTTTTAAAGGAAATCAGGGCATCATGAAGAATAAGAAATCTTCTAATACACAACATATGAAAATTCTAGGTTGAAGCAGCTTCTAAATCTTTCTCTCACTCCATTTCTTATAAAAAACCCTAATCAGCAGGGTAGGAATCTGCATATGATGTAATACCTGGAGACAATTAAATTCACATTTCTGTATGCTTTTTTGAAGCTTTTGCATTGAAGCCAGTGGGAGTTTTGTCTGATCAAGGCCTTCTTACACAAACGAACAACTGCAAATGTGTTAGGAAAGACTGATCTCAGGATAGTGAATCACAAGTGTTTTGTCTCCTTTAGAAGAAAAAAAAAACAAAAAGACTCTTGAGACTGTTCAGTAATTCCTATCCAAAAGAATTTCTTACTTTCATCCTAGCTGGAAAGCAGATTTATTGCACAGAACATTAACTTAAGAATAAACCTGGTGTTAACTGCAGAATAAAGCAATTCAAATAGGACCAATTTAAGACACAGGAAAAAAAAAAAAAAAAGATAAAATTGTATTGAGCTTACTCTCCAGATGGGGCAGAATATTTTATATTTTATTTTCTAGTGTCTTTGCCTGTTTCAAATATAGTGATACAATGAAAACTATCTAAGTCCTTCAGAAATCTAAGACACATTTGCTCTTTCACAGATTTAGCATTAGTTCCAATAAGAAACATAGGTCTCTAACGAAAGGTTTTGGAGGATTTTTCATGCCTGAATGTTTCTGACAGAGATGCCAGAGATGGCATTCCAGACCAGCTAATAGCAGGAAGATTTTCAAAGGGCGGAAAGCCATGTGGGATGCATGCTTGCATCTAACAGGTCAAAAAGAAGCAGCAGGATGAGACAGTTTACATAGGAGAGATACGTATGTCAAGACGCACACCTTCTCCTGAAGATGTTACCATGTATTGAACTAGGGTATAATTCCTCACAATGGAGGAGACTTGCCTCCTTGTAAACGATTGCTCCTGTGAAACTCTTTTGTGCCTCTTGGTCAAGTATATATTTTTCCCAACTAATTTGTTAATTATTATTTCAGCAAGAAAATTGCCCGAGGCCCAGGCACCTAAACCCTAGAGGGTAAAAGGAATTTACTCCACTGCTTTTTTCCTCATCCTGCTGGCTGCAAGTATCCTAATTCCTGAAGCCGCATAAAGGAAATACAGTTATCTAATAAAAAGGCATAGAGGCTTTTGACTTAGCATTGCCTCACTCCAAATCCACAAAGTTGTTTAGATAATTAACTCCCACTGATTTTAATACGTATGGATACTTTTACCATTTAAGCCTAACTCCCTTGTGCTAGAAGATGTAGCATTAGAGCGAAGACGGTCAGTCCCTGACTGCGACTATGACTGACTGCAGCCCTGTGTGATGGCTTGAAGGCCTTACTCAAAAAAGACCTAGCTGATTGGGTGCATAAATCTGTGACTGGGACTGGTATACAATCAGCTACATAACTACAAAGGGTATGATCTGGCAAGAAACGGCTGCCATTGAATTATACGTGCAAAAGCACAGGTTCAGCACTGCAAGTAAGAACGACACCTAGCAGCAGCGTGTGGTGGGGGGGGTGAGCTGGAATGGTTGTTACACGTGATGGAGAAGTGTCCTGTTCTCTCCCCTCCTCCATAGTGAAAATTACTGTTAGAAACACATATTGAATGTGACCCTGGTACAAGGGCTGTAGGCTGTGTTATGACAGCGCTGGTGTCTGCAGACTGTAAGCATTTCGAAACACAACTGCAAGCCCTACTCCACGAAAAGAAAATGTACAGGATCACCCAGCACAGGCTATCTGATGAAGCCAGCATTATATCTGAACTACCTGTTATAAACAAATGTGTAAATAATAGCCAACTCCCTATCTCTAATGTTTATGTCTCTGAGAAACTTTGGAGAGTGGTAAAGTTAGTGTTGACCTGTGCTCTCCACTAAGGTCACCAGGAGTTGAACATCTGAAAACCCATAAAGAGGGTTAATCAAATGCATCTGCCACTTTAACTGAGGCACTGGTCCGTGATGCACATCCTTCTTCTGTGACTTTAGACTGCAGGGAGTAGGAGCTACCTATACTTGCTGTACCTGCGTAAGCCTGCCATAGATAACATGCCACACCTGCTAAGTTTTTGAATTCCTTCACACCTTGTAACACCCCTTAGCTGTATAGGGATGCTATCTAACATTATTCTTTCAGCTGGCTGTTGCGGAGCAGAGGGACCTCGTCTGTGTCAACAAACCTTTTCCCTTTGGTGATATTCATTAAAATAGAGGCAAAGAGGTTCACTTCCAATGCTTTACCTTGCTCGTAAAGATACGGCCCTATGGAGTGAGACCATTGCAGCTGCATCTCTGCAAAGCTATCCTTTACTTGTTAGCCCTAACAGTGAATATCAAGCTGTCTCACCAGTTACCAGCGAATACAGCTGGAGCACTTGTTCATCCAGCAGAGACTGGGGACAATGACGAGCAAAAGAGGAAGAAACTGAAGTTTGCCCACTCTTTGCCCTAAATACTTATTCGTGATTTTAAAAAGTTTCAGTTTTACCTAAATCAACAATGTGAAATGTTACAGGACGCCAGCAGGTTAATGTAACGGTCTTCAAAATTAATTGTAATCTTTGACTGCTAACATCTTCTTAGTGATGCCCAAAGTGTTACAAATGTATCTCACTAAAATCAAGAGTTGCAATCCAGGCCTCAGTGTTTAAATGCACAATTCATGTTCCTCAGTGTGGATACATGAAATTTACAGTTACAGACAAGCTTAAGTTTTAGCATTTGAGTCATGGTACTCATCTTCTTAAAATTAGGCGTGTATGGAGGTGTTTGCAGGATTGGGGCTACATCATCAAGTGGTTAGAAAACAGTCCCCTCTGGGTCTCAATTAAATATGGCTCCAGTAGCACAAATCAATGCACCAGGAGGGTGATTTGAAGCTGAGATCATGTCTACAACACAAGGCACGGCTGACATCACCGTGTTAATCTGGGGTGTGAGCGCTCTGTGCTCGCTGAATCCCCAAGTTTACCTGCAGTTATACCAGCACAACTGTTCCCTTGCCAGTCGAACATGTTTCTGTTGGGAGGAAGAGGGGGGGAGAGAGAGAGAGGAGTGAGTAAACCAAGGCTTGACGCCGTTGTGATCTGGATGACGATCCCACGTGTGGAACTACTATCATGACACCTGTCCGGGAGGATGCACTGCTCTGGATGGTTTTGATAAAGGATAGTTTTGATAAGGGATAGAGGTAAAGATTGCAGCTTTCCAGCATTCCCTGTGATAAGCCTTACCAGTGAAAACAAGGCTGGTATAGGCTGCCACAGATTACAAGCATATTTTGTTTTTCCAGAGCAGTGTGTATTTATAAACTGTATTCTAGTTTAGACATGGCTATAGTTAATGAATGTTTGTAAAGCACTGAAATTGAAAGGTGTTATGCAAATGTAAAATATTCTTCAGATGCAAAGCCTTATTTTATTTTTCAGAAAGGCTGCTTGCTTTCTTTGTCAGTTATGTTTTTGCTTATGTTGTAAATGATTGGTTGTCTGTGTTTGCTGTTGTAACATGTATTCTTATTACTACTTTGCCTGTCTTTATTGGGAAGTCTGCTTTTCAATCTCCAAGGAATTTCTTAAATGCTATGCATGCAAATTTCAGTTCACAGATGTGCAAATTACATAGATGCTTTCCATCCCTCATAGGTAAAAAGGCTGGAAGTTGCAGAAAGGGTGTATATTTGGAATGTGCATGCTGGCACAGTACTGAAACCACAGCTCTTTGAATTCATATTTTGCTTCTGAGGATTCCTCCTAAATCAAGAGCAATCAGATTTAACAATGAGTTTTAAATGGTCTGCTCACAAATGGTCAAACCAAGCACCTTGTATATGAAGAATAAATTTAAAACAAGTGCTTCTGCCCTGCTTAATGAAATTTTCTGAAGAAGATAAGGAAAAATAACTACAAATTGAATAAGGGAAACACTTCTATGAAATGAGGCAGTGATTCTTAGTCTTTTCTTACGTGCAGTAGAATAACTGTGGAAGACTGCCCATGACTGTTATAAAAAAAAGAAAAAGAGGCTACTGGTTATTAGGAAACCTTTTAAGGACTCCTGGCCAAGAACCTCCGTGTGGCCAAGATCAAGGTCTCAGCATAATCTCTCTGATTTACAGTAATAATAACACATTGCCTCTGTACTGTGCATAGAGGAAATATTCCTCAGTATTTTTAACTCAAAATCTTTTCATGGCTGTGTGATTCTAAATAACTAGTTAAAGTGAAATTGTCTCTTGGGTACAAGGAAACAGCACGATTATTTAAGAAATTTGTGAAGGTGGCAGGAAAGACAAAATAGAATGATCTCGAGTTTCACAGTGTGGAGTCCAATTCCTACTTATGTGACATAATTAAACCAATGTAATTTAACAGTGTTTACTGCATGTCTTCAGTTGCCATGTTCCAGGGAAAAGTAAAGAATAACTGCAGGCAAAAACTGAATATCATGAGAAAAAGAAAGTCTCCCCTCTGAATTCAGATCAATTTCATTTTGTTCTTTTAGGAATTGTGGATTATCATTGTTATCTAATCAGTTCAACAGTAACACTATTAAAACAATAATTTTGCATCTTGTACCTATTTCATCTGTTTAACACAGAATTTCAAAGCATGATCACTCTGATGAACAGTGGATTACATGAATATGCAATCTTCAACAAAGTTATATCAGGCTTTTCACCCATGTCCATTGTATATATTATATCCTGAAACTTAAATTAAAATATTCATAGCTCACTGGAGAGAAATGAAAAATTGATTAACTTAGGTATTTGGGGAAAATGTGTAATCAGAGAAATGAGAAAGATGCAGTCTGGACTGGGAATGCATTGCTGGGAGATGAAAGTAAGGAGGAAGTGCCCAAAGCATAACTCCCATGACACACTGTGGTAGCACTTCTAACTGCACTGTTTGCTTTCTCAGATAGGAGGATTTTAATAAA
>VYXH01001644.1:167602-205366 GCA_013397275.1 Burhinus bistriatus | reverse complement strand
ACCCTTTCGGGAAAAGCCCGCTCCGGCCGCGCCCCGCGGCGATGGGTGCGGGGGTGCGCTGCGCGCCCCGCTGCGCGCCCCGTGGGGCTCCGCGTGCGTCAGGCGGCGAGTGGCGTCAGCGCTGGCGGCGGGCGCGGAGCGGCGCGGTGGGAGGNTTCCCGGAGCCTTCAGAGGGACCGAAAGAGTGGAGGTGAGGTCGCTTCGGGCTACTGCGGTTCTACCCAGTAGGCGCCCCAGGAGCTGGCCCTGATAACGGGCTCCGGCCAGCATCATTTTTTTTTTTTTTTGTATCGCTCCCGGAACTTTCTCCCTTCATATAAACCGTTCCTCCTCACAGCATCCGTACCGTGGCAGGTAGTGGAGACTAGTCACTGGAAATATGCACCAGTGTAGACCATCTGCTTGATTATGCAGCCTCATCTGTGATTTATTGAATACCATGTATTTCCAAACTATCACAGAAATTATAATTTTTGCAGCTCTCGTGAACAGCTGCCATGATCCAAATCATCATGAATATGTATGCACTTCAGTCACTTTTTAGTGGCAGAAATACAATTTCGGTATTCTGGGGAAAAAAATTGCCAGCAACTGACCTGAAATTATGACAAAAAATGCTGAATCAGATGGAGGTCGCACAGCAGGAAGGTTAACATAAGTGCATTTCTACTCCAAGTGTAATTGCTTTAGAAACCTAAAAAAAGAGGACCATCTATTACAATGCATTGCCTGCTCCTTTGGAAGATGACACAGCTAAGTGTGTGCCATTTACGCCCTAAGTTTATGACCAAAAATAGGTATGGTGGCAATTAAACAGGTGTACACACACAAACATGAAGCAGAATAGGCTTCAAAATCCATTCTTACCTAACTCGCAAATTACTTTAGCTTTTACCTTAACAAAATTTAAAGAGTAAATTTACAAGTAGCTTCATTTTTCAGCTCCAGTATTCAGGAGGACTCAGAATTCTTAATTCTCACTTTAAATGAAAGTTTCCAATTTGTATTCCCCTGCAGAAGAAAAGTGTAGCACATGTAATACCTGCATTTTATTGCACTTTAAGCATAATCTTTCTGTATGTTATAGATAAGTGGTGATCGTAGTGACAGGTCGGAATGTTTTTTTATCCCCGTATATTTGAAGCTTTTTAAAAAAATACTTGACTAGTATTTTCAGTGAGACAGTTTCAAATTCAACTGTTTGTAGAGCCTGAATGAAAAAATTTCAGTGGAAATTAAAATAGGTCCATAAAAAAAAACCAAACAAAATTGTGTGTGTAACTGACTTGACAGTTTATTTGCTTGAAAATTTGAAATTATATTTATATGAGAAATAGCATGGAAAAGCTTGTGTGGAGGGGCCAAATCAGTTTTAACTAACATGGACAGTTATAAAGAAAATGATCATTCATTTTAATTTTCTTTTGAAAATGTTTGTCCTCAGGAGAAATGTGTACCTGTAGAATGTAACTATTCCTGTAGCATGTAAATATATTAACAGAAGCTATATTTCTTGTCAATAAGAAGCGAACCAAGAGGACATCAAACTGTGTGAATTTCCCTCGGATTTGAACAATAATGTGTAACCAGACTTTTTATACATTGGTCTCTGAGACTCTGCTCTTTTTATACTTTTACTCCTCATCTGTCTCTCTTACTTCTGAATTGCCTGGATGTGCTCCCTTCTCCTCCAAACCTTGCTTTAGTCTTCACTTGAGGAATCTTGACCAGGCTCCCAAATAATGTCCTTCAGACTTCTTTTCTCAATCAAAATGTTTCTTAATACCTACCTATCTTCCACGTCTGCAGCTATCTGCCATCCTTTATAGAATATAAAAAACGGGTGCTAGCCAGACACAAGTCCTTTCATTGTCCTCAGCTGGTATGACCAAGGACACCACAAATCATGATGCTGTCACACGTGTGCCACTCACCCATTCACAGGAGCTGCTGCTATCTAGTAGAAGTTCAGCTGATGTGATCTTGTGCTGCCATCAGAACTTTGACTAATGATAAAGCGGTTAAGAGATTAGGTAACACTGATAACCAGTGGTACTGAAAGGCCTTAGGTTGGAGATTAGTTGCTAGTGACTTGCTGTAATACTGATCTACAAGCCAGTCTTATTTAATATTTTCCGTAACAACTTCAATGGAAAAAGTAAGAATGAATGTATGTAGTCTGCTGGTAATGCAGAAGTGAACAGGAGCATCACTACAGAGGAAGACTGGCATAACACACAGAAGCAGTTTTTGATGGCCTGAATAATAGAAACAAGAAGCAGTGCAGCAGTACAAAATGAAATAGCTTAGGAAATAATAGAAGTTCCTATTAAAAGCTCCTTTGAACAGAAGCACAGCTGTTGGAAGTGTCTGGGGGGATAAAAGACTTGGTCATATTATCTGGCCTCATTTTTTTTTTTATGAGATACTAAAGTTTTTCAGCCGTGAAAGACAAACAAAATCAAAAAAAAGGGTAAGAGAGCTACCTCCTGTAGCTAATGGTAAGCATTAAGGTAGTTAAAATACTGAGGCTTCTGATCCAAACTGTACTACGCTGTGCTGTCTTGAGATCACGTCAGGCACAGAGGAAGGCCAGTCTGATGAGTTGGGGAATACAAGGCTATTACAAGAGAGGAGGACAGATGAGAGTCTAATAGCTCTGAGCATAGCCTTTCTGTGAAGTATTTATGGGATTGCCAGGGGAATGGTTTATGTCCAAAAGGCACAGTGATTTTGCATTTTTTGCTAATCACCATGTAAGCACACCCTAAAGATCTAAGCTGGGAAGGACTGTGGTTGCTCTCAAAACATACATGAGTTGCGTAAATAATAGAAATAGAAAGCTATATTTTATAGTGAAGGAAGTTACGTACAAGGCATTAATAAATTTGTAATCAGAAATAAATTAGGCTTGAAATTAGAAGAAGGAGAATAACCATTGATGGTGTGGAAGAATTCCCCAAAGAAGAAAGGCAGTGGTGGTGGTGAGATCTTGTTATTAAGATCAGACGTGATCGATTTTTAAGAGAATTACAATGATTGGCTTCCTGTGCTAGCAGAAATCTGTGACAGATTAGCACAGATTTGTATAAAAGGTCCCTTACAGTCTCATGTTCTGTGAAAGGTAGTGACACAACATGGTGATGATTGCTGAAATGAAGGCACAGGCAGAATCTATCCACAGATTCTGTGGTGGGGTGTTACATGCCAACAGCATTGATCATTTTAATGAAAGTAAGATACGACTTATATGACTATGGAATAGATTTTGGTTTAGTTTGATTTTAAATGTAAGTAAGCATATTGTTTGGCTTTGGATTGCTGCTATTCCAGGAAAGCTAAAAGCCATGAGGAACTCTGTTTTGCTTGAAGACTTAACTGTATACAGTGTACATCTCATCTTTGAGCTGGGATTGCTGCTATATTTTCAAGGCACCAGATCTTCCTTGTGATTCTGTACAGCACGAAGCAGAAAAGTTTATGACCATTTTCTCTTTCTACAGCAATTTTTACCCTGTTCACCAAATCTTGCAAATCTGCTGAGATACCAAAGGTCAATTAAATTAGTAAAGAAAATCCTCGACTTTCAGTCAGAATATTTTGGTTTGGTATATGCATTGTCAAGAGCTTGTATCACAAACTGGTCAAGCTCAATTCCTTCATATGAGTGAAAATGTTCTTAATTTAATGAGTAATAGTCAAGACTAAATCTTGCCAAGTGATCCTAACTGCCACTCACCTAAATATTTAGCTGCTACTTAAATAAATATTCTTTGAAAATAAATATGGAAAATCTTCTTCCAAAGTAAGCAGAGGTAATAAATAGTGATTATGAAAATCATACTGATTTTGAATGAAGAATATTGCAGCAGTTTTGTTTACTGAAAGGGCTGCAGATTTGTGGGCCTGCCTACCAGTGAACTGATTAATGAACTTCAATAAGCTTGATGATGCTTTAAAAAGGTTGGTGTTACCTGGAGACTCCTCACAGTCCCTCTAGATCACTTTTCTGTGTTTTTATCAAAGTTGTTTCTTTATTTGTTTTTCAAAATTCATTGATATATCTAAATTCTGTACGTTGAATTGAAATGTCCATGATTTATGATGAAATAATAAACATATGTTTCTGGTTTATTCTCAGATTCAGAAGAGGAAATGAAAGCGTTAGAAGCAGATTTATTGACCAATATGTACACATCAAAGGTAATTATTTTTCCTCTTTTAGCTGACGGGTAGGGAGCAAATGAATTCTCATTACAAACCCAGAATTCTTTGCACAAAGTAATAACCTATGGTCTAGACTGAAAAGTTCAGTGGTAGACATTACTTTAGTGCAAGATTTTCTTCAGTTCAAAGGAAATTTAAAGGTGTTGATGTGACACACTATAAGTGCTCCTCACTTGTAACACTAGTACTTCCATTAAACTGTCAAAACTGTGTTATGTGCAGAGATGTAAATTTATATGAGGAAATGTGTTTCCAATAGGATTATGCCTGATGAAAGCTAAATTAACCTTGAGTCGAATCCGTAAGTGTTATTTTTATGCAGAACTTTTCCTATATGCATATAAAATTAAGACAGTCATAAAGCAAAAACTGTTAACACATATGCTGATTTTGGTTTAGGATTTTAATCATAGTGTTAGTACAGGAACATGGGGACACGACTGTGAAAATACTAATCTGATAAATGACATTTCCTTCACAAGTTGCCAGACTGTGAGCGATGTACATGTTACTTAATGCAAATAGACAAAAATTCAATTCCAATCTCATATTGACAAGGTGAAGCAGCAAGTGTTGCACATACGTAGTGAACAGGCTGATAGACAAACACTTTCTCAACACTGTTATTTTCCATGAACCATCTCAGAAATATATATGTCTAATATTTCTCCAGCAACATATCGAAGAACAAACCCTGAAACAAGTGCCATGGGCTTAAGGTTGAATGTTTTAATTCTTTGTTCATAATGAAGTTCAAGTGGTGCTTAAATTCAATGGAAAATAAAATGAGAAATGAAAAAATTCCCCCAAAAAAGAATTTCGTAAGCCAATGACCAGTTGAAGTTTAAGGACAAAACCTGCCTGGAAGACTTCTGCATTTACTGTATTTGCTTATATGTGAGCTTTTTCACTGGATCCTTTGAATAGAGTAGAATAAGAAATGAGGCCAGAAAATACATTGTTTTGATCTGGTCTGGCAGTTCTTAGGTTCCCGTGTTCTTTACTGGCATGGTAATTAGTCTTAGATGCCAAATAAACCTGTTTGCCACTCGCTTCTCTAAGATACAGAAAAGTTTAATAGATATGGTTTTCCTGAGACAAATTTAAATGTAGGAGACTGACAAAAGTAGTTCTTCCTCTGTGTGGCAAAGCATAGTACGCCCTGGGAGGAAACTCTGCAGCTACTGGTATTTCTGCTACTGACTTTAGCAGAACTGTAAACCTAGGTTCCACTTCCATCTTTTCCTCCCTCTCGGCACAGAGCACGATCTCAGGTAACTAAAACCGCACAAATACAGTGCACCAGTTGATAATGTAATGATGTTTGCCATAATACCCTTATATGTTGTTTTACATCATGTAGCTTGCTATTCAGTTTCCTTATGGTACATACCATAAGTCAAGTGACACTGGAAGTTGACAGAAGCAGTAGATGCATGATGGAAACATTGTTTTAATTCTACATTGTACTGCCTTAAATCACCATCTAAAATACATTAGACCAGTATATATTGTCTCTTGACATCCAAGTAAGGCATGGTGGAACCACTAAAAAGTGTGCATAAATGCTTCTAGAAAAGGCATACCACTATTCCATTCATTACTGAAATGACAAATTCTTTTTCCTTTTTTCTGTTGTCCTCTGCTAGCTTTTAACCCTCATTAGAACAAAAGTATGGTTCTGGTGTGAGAGACAAATGTGAGGATGGTCTGTGTAATAACTGTCTTGTATTGTGCCTGAGATCTGGTTCCAGTTGAGGGCAATTACTGTAAAATTGCATTAAGCGTCTTTGGTACTAACTTGGTAATAAGCAGCAAGGGAAATCCAGACAATTTAAATGGCATTAAGATGAAGAAAAAAAAGAAAAAAAAAAAAAAGGAAAAAAAAATTGTTTATGAAAGCTCAGATCTAAAAATGCAGCAAAGTGGATTATCACTTGTGGTTTTAGTATTTGACAGAAAAAAATCTTCCTAAGTAGGCAGTTTGTGAAGTATGGTATCAAGACTACAGCTAGGATTTAAGCACAAGCACACACCTTTTGTAACATTCAGTACTCTATCCAGTATTATGGAAAGAGTTACCATATGCTTTTGACTTCACAGACTGCCATCCAGAGTCTATTGGCCCTTTTCAAACTGCTCTTTAAAGTCATCTATATGGTGAATCCCTCTCCATCTTTAAAGAAGTATGTCCGTGCTTATTACAACCTGTCTTCAACATTTAATAGTTTATCACCCTTCCCTACTGTTACATCTCAAAGAAGACACAGGGATCAAACAAGTCCCTAAAATGCTTTATCTGTCTTTCCTCTAAGATAAAATCCAAAAAGCCATTTGGAAGATGTGGTAAGACAACACAACCTGAAGCGCCACAAATAGGTGCACAGTTATCTGCTGTCTCTCTTTTTTACCAAATAGACAGCTCTATTCCCAGCTTCCTAAATGCTTGCCTGAAACCACCACTTGCATGAAGATTGCCCTGAACTCAAACAAGATTGAGGTGATGTTCGTTAAAGGAAAAAAAAATAAAGAAATTAAAATGCATTTCCTTGAAGAATATATCGCCACTAGAATGTACTCCACTTTTGGGATCCTCACTTACATTAATTTTCTGAAATCTTGGACCCTCAGAGCTTCTTGTAGTTCTAGAGTGCCTATTGCTGACTGTACGTGCCCAGACAGTTTAGCCTCTTTGTCAGAGGCAGACGAGGTTACAGCTGCCTAGGAGTTACGGACTTCCTGACTCAGTCACCACATAAAAATTCATTACATTTACATGCACTAGTATACACCATGGAAGAACTTCCGCTGGAACAGAACTCAATTCCATATCTGCTTAAAGACAGAGAGTATTTGTATTATTTCTATGGTTACATTCTGAACAAAATTCAACTACTACTCCAAAAAGGAACCATAGAGATCCTACATTACCTTGGGTTTTACTTGGTTATGAATTTGTTCTTCATCTGCTTTCACTAGATAAAGACAAGAATATAAAAAGCAGAGAGTTGAACTTTCTTTTTCTAAAAATAAAAAAGCATTTGGGAGGTATGCCTTATAACATAAGAAGTATCTTAAACCAACTATCAGGGGTATTATTCAACCAGAAATGGAAAGGAAAAGATATATAAGTTATAATTTGGGATTCTCTTTAATCTTTCATAGGACAAGCCTGTTGTCAAAGAAGAAAATATTCTCAAGCTCATTTGAGTTTCTTAGATGATTTAAAATGCTCTTTCAAGATATATGAGGTGTGGGAAACCATATATCTGAGTCTTATTTCAGAAGCAAGTTCAACAACGGAAATACATACACCATCTTCACTTCAGCATTAATTACTTTTAATTTTTGATTCATACTGCAGTCTCTTTTGTTCCTTCAGAACACTGCCAGATATTTTTCAAGTTAATCTTGAAAAAATTAGTTCCGTCGTGGCAGATATGGGTTCCTTGATCTCTTGTGTAGGTGTTTTCCAAAACATGTCTTGAGCAACTGTAGTTGGTATTGCTTAGACCTGTGTGGAAAATATATCAAACATTGGAAATGTACCGGAATGTTTAGGTTATGGTCATCTTAAACTGTATTTTCACATATTCCTTGAGGATAACCGCCACAGAGATTTACCATGACCTGTAAACCAAAACTATCTGATTGCCATGCTTGCTGTAATAGTGAAGTAGTGTAGAAAAGTAACCTGACTGCTCTGTTCACTGACTGGACATGACCTGGAGAGCTCCACGTTGAGTTAAAAAAAATACTTCACTCTTCACTGAAGTTATTAATGCTTTATAGTCTCATTCTGTGAGCTGGCAGCAGTGTAAGTCAGAAGCAGGTGTACCCAAGTAAAAATACTTTGAGGCGATACGTGCATGGTATTAATGGGAATTAGACTCCTTTAACAAATGAAGCATGCTTGCAAACAACACCACAAAATTTTTTTCTCCTCACCTCATAAGCAGCAGCTAAGACTGATTTAACCTAATGAAGTCTGCTATTTAAGTATTTTACCAATATGCAGAGGAAAGTTCCTTTAAACATAGGCATGCATCAGGCTGACATAAAGTAATAATTTTAGATCAAAAATATTTTATAAATTATGGAAGAGGGCATAACAGATTTCCCTATCCTTTCCTCTTCCCTTCCCATCCACTGGAATGTTTTTGTTTGTTTTTTTTTTAACTCAGAACTTTCACTTGATCACGTAGCACTGCCCCTAGGTTTTATTCTTCATTGCAATTTAGCTGTTGTAGTGCTAGCTCACATTCTTTTCTGATACCCAGAAGAGAGAATTGCATTGGATAAGCCTCCTCATTTCTCATGGTTAGATCCATATTTTTATATTTCGCAGATTTTTTAAAACAGACCAAAGAAGACTTTGAATTTGCAATGGACACTTGCTCTTTTTGCTAGTTTAACTTCTGTTAATTAGATTAGACATTCTGCAAAGAGATTAATTTTTGTTTTGAACGTGTCACATCTTTTCAAATAATTCGATAGACTAATTAGGGCACCTAGATGGGACAACAGATGAGCTCAAAGTAAACAATGCAGACCCAATTTCAAGCTTCTGAATAAGATTTGAGATTTCTTTTCTTAGCCTCAAACCAAAATACTCTTCCCCCCCCCCCCCCCCGAGCCGTTAGGAATCTGAGAACACATAGTGGTTTTATTAAAGGGCTAAATTATTCTCATTTTGAAAGGCACACATATATCAGATGTATATTGGAGTAATGGTTATGGCCAAAAGGGAATTTTTTTGTAACTAATAGTGATGCCAGCTTTTCTTGTTTTTTCCTCACTCCTCTGCATTTTCATTCTTTTCCCTCAAAAAATACTGAAGTGTAGTGAATACGCATAAATCTTGCATTCAGCCCCTTTGTTAGGAAAGTGTTTTAAAGAAATAACAGATTATGTGATTACCTAATGTTCAGCTAAGTAAGCACTGCAGCCACACTCTTAATTAATGCTGTCAGTATGTAAAAAGCAATGTCGGTGTTAATGTAATACCTATATTTAACTTTGTACATCCAGGAAAAGAAGCAACTACATTTCAGTTCATAGGTAGAGTGTAATTCTAATATGCACAGCAAGGAAACCCTTGCCAGTAATAAATAGGAATTTTCTATTTGGCTTTTGATTGGAGATTGCTATGTCACCAGTTCTAGTTTAAAGAAACTAATTTCTATACTCACCACCAAAAGCAATACAATTTGAAAGACATAATTAATGGTGGGAGAACCAAGAAAGCAGCAAAGACGTGAAAAGCAGTGAATGAAGTAGAAATTAGGTTTTTCACTTACTTTTTTCTATTGATAATCAAAACTAAAGAAGACTACTGCCACAACTGCTTGGAAAGAACAGTAGCAGTAGAAAAGTGAAAATTATTTTTCTCAACATTTTTTAAAAGGGTTAAAAAGTTAGATAGCTCCTAAATAGTGCCAGACACAGGAGCAAGCAAAATTTGAGATAAACCCTAGTGAAATATCTCTATTTCTGTCTTTCTGTAACATCTCTGACCAGGTCCATTATGGACCACCTAAATGCAGTTGGTCTGAGTTTTTCAGTCCAGTTACCGAATCAGCATTACATTGTTTGCACAGCTCTGTTTAATCTTTGCTTCATCTTCATCTAAACCCGCAGACCTTCGATTCACATCCCAGGCTCATGACTCTCCAGCATCCAAAGCTCCCGGGGCTTACAGATTCCATAACTTCAGACTCAGCCTCATCAGACAGCTTGCCCTGAAGCAGGGACTCCGTTCCTTTTCTCAGGGAATTTTGAAATGACTGGTATTTGTTCTGAACTGGGGAGGAGCGTCTAGTTAACCACAGGCATCCACCTTGGATTCCAGTACTGGGATTTTATCCAGTGGGTTTAACTCATTGTCCTGATTTACACCTGTGAATTTATATTATATTAATTTCCATCTGTGTTTTTGTTTGCACCTGTGCAGAATGACTATGAAATGCTACCATTCTGGTTTGGTAGCAGTTTAGTGTTTCATCGTGTATATCTACCTGGGGGGTAAGGCTGTAGGGAAGCAGACTTGATGTGTTTAATAAACGAGTTGTCCTAATTTCAGCACTCTCTAATTACTGTCTTTTTAGAGCATATGGAAAGTACTTCAAACACACAAACTTGTTCCTACCAAAATGTTTGAATGTCACACATTATTACTAAAAAACAAAACAAAAATTGCAACATGCTAAATAGTGGGTGTTTGTATTTTCAGATTAACAGAGCAAAACTTCCTTACTGGAAAATGACCCTGCTAAATGTCTGCAATCTTGTCAACAACATAAACAACCAAGTGGGGGAAACAGTAGAGGTAGATGAAGAGGATCTCATTTCAGGAAGACAGTTTCCTGCTGGTCTGGATGGCTTCAGCTTGGAAGCAATGCTGACAGTATATCAACTCCAAAAAGTTTGCCACAGTAGAGCCTTTCAGCATTGGGAGGTAAAACAAACTGCCACAAATGCATGTTTCAACTGCTATTAAATTTTCAGGCTCTGTTTGTAGTGATGTTTTAAAATCCATATGCATGTGACCCCTGTCACATTGTCTGAGCTTTCCTTCCCTTTTTTATATTTTCTAATACCTCTAATATGCCTCTTATTGAAAGAATTGTGAATTAATGTAGTTTCTGACCAGCTGAGTGTCTCTTTTTTATAATGACCCATGGATAAATGCAAACAATTCTTAACTACATACTTTCTCCACTCTTTGTAGCCATTCCAAGGAACCAAACAAACACATGAAAGTGAGCTCTATGCTAGAAAATGAAATTAATTATCTGCTTAACAAACGTGAAGTTACTGCAGTTTTATTGAGGTATAACTAAATGTAGGCAGAATTTCTGAAAACCCTTTTAAGGCCCTAAGGCAAACTGGATTCAAAATGCATGGACACATGCCCATGTGTACATGTAATTTTACCAGGCATTCCAGGCTTCTTATCATTGCTAGGAAACCGATAGAAAGGGAACTCTTGCTTTTTGCTTCCCCACACCTAAAGAGAGCCCTGTAAGTTGACATTGTGATTGTATGAGGATTCCTGCTCTTAAATAGTGATTGTTTATAGTCCATCTGGGATATTTATCTTAGTGCAGTGATCACACAGAGGCACACCGGACACAATCTGCTTGCGTTGTTATATATTACACTAAAAGCTGCTTTGTGTAGCGAAAAAAGATACCACAGTGTCACTACCCATTTTCCAGTAAACCCAATTTCTTCACCTATCGTAGATTCATGGACAGTCTGGCTCAATCTTGATCCTCTTTTGTTTGCAGAATCACAGCTCTGTATTTGCAGGCTTATTCTCAATCCTTCGTATTAGCTGGGATGCTCCATACAAAAGACTGCAACATCTTTGACAACCAGAGTTTTCTGAGGACTCTCTTCATCAGTACATTTATTGCTGAAAACGAGCTACCATAGAACAAACTATATGCAATAGCTCATAAGACTTTATCACAGTTCCTTTGCAGTTTCAGTCACCTCCTGTGGCAGCTGCGAATCATCACTCCTAACACTACTGCATGTGAAATAAAAAAAAAATATTCCTCTCTCAGCTTTGGAACATGCTTATGCAGTGCAGAGGTTTATAAGACGCAATAAAAGAAGGGATAGAGCCAGAGGGAGAAGGATTGAAGAAGGCTTGAAATAAACAATTTATGTAATGAAAGAAGTTCTTGCCATCTTATTCATCCAGGAGTGACTCCAAAGTCTGTTGAAACCATGAGAATGTTTCCATTCATTTCAGTAGAATTTAGATGAGCACTCATTTATTAAGTAATTAAGTGAGTAACAGAGTTTGATTGCTTAGGGAAATACTGAGGTGAGTATAAAAATGTTTTCAGTTTAATGCCTTTCAGCCAGACAGGAGGACTGTACTTGACCATGGAAGAATGTGAGAGAGTGGATGAAATCTTAACAGATAAAGTAAGAACAAATCTGAACAAAACACTTTAAAACCTCCAAGTAAAAATTGAAATACTGTTATATAAGAAATTTTGATTGACAATATTTTGGCTTTCCTATGCTTTATTTAATTTCTTATTTGTTTATTACACATTTTGATTTTTTTAGCTGTAGGAAGTTGCAGATAAAAACATTGCTTAAAAGCTGAAACCAGCAAGCAGTGGGTGTTTTAGGAGGTGTTCATCCTAAATGAGTGATTACAGAGTGACAATCATTAGGAAGTTTTCAGTCAATTTGAGTTTCAGTCCAAGGAGAACATACCAGCTTTTCTCTCTAGTCAAAACCGATGATCTCATTTGTTTCAGTGGAATTTAAATAGCATCTCCATAGGATTCAGCTCATCTTTAGCTGATCTTAGTTTGGGGCTTTTTTTTCTTCCTTTTTCTTTTCTTTTTCTTGGTGGCAGATGTTAAAATAAAAGTTTTATAAAACTTTCTAGGATAATCTTCATTACCAAAAAAAGCTGATAACATTGTGTCTCTTCTTGCATCCTACAGTTACTTCAGCAAGATGCTTTTGATCTAGATAACTCAAGCCAAGACAAGGAAATAATGAAAAGAAAAAACCCCTATATTCTGAAACGGCAGCTACATGTGAACAAAGCTAGAAGACCATACATACTCAAAAGAAGTCCATATTACTGATGCAGCAGAAGAAAACAATGTATATTTAGTTTATAGGTAACTGTGCATTATGGTTATCTTATTTAAATCTAAAATCATACTTGTGTGAAAATATACTATGGAAAATCATCAAGATGATAACATAACTTGTCTTTTTTGCAATTGCTGTTTCTTGATTGTGATTTTTTCCTACTTGAGATTAATTGGACCAATACATTTGCAAATAAATCTAGTTTCTAAGCATGATGTATTGTACAAAACTGAGATTTCAGCATATTTCCAACAATATTATAGTCTTTTCCTATTTTATAAAGCACACCAACATACACCAAGTAAACTGATACTGTCCACAAACCCTACTGAGAATGTTAAAATTTCTTAATGCAACACCTCAAGCATATATATGCTTGCAAATTTTTGTATGATACACTAGTTAGAACTGCCACAATATTTTATATATTGGCCAGTTTAATTTATTAGGGATTAGGTCTAAGGAAGGAATGAAATAGTATCAGCCAACTCTTCAATGGCAATTTCAAATTTCATATTTTAAATGGACTGCTTGTAAATGAATTTTAACTTCTTGACTCCTAACTTGCCACTGAAGAGTCATAACTTAAGAAAACAATGCATAAATGAGACTTTAACAAAGTATGCTAGTGACAACAAACCCAGATGTGCTTCAGAGTCATGTGTATCACCGAGTAAATAAGGAAAACAGTTTATTAAATCAGTAAAAGAATTTACAGTGTTTACCTAATCTATGAATGCTCAGGAAAAAAAAAATAAAGACAAAAAATAAAAGCTGATTCATGCTCCTGTGCTGTCACTGCTAAAGTCAAAATACTGATCTGGTTATATAAGAAATTTGGGAGAAATATTTGAAAGAGGAATTAAAGTTAGAACATCTTAAACTTACAATTAAAAGGCATTGACTTTCCCTCTCTCTACAAATTTGCAATAACAACAGGCAGTTTCAGGGGTTAAAGACAGTCTTGGAGAGTCTGACAGAGAGGGAGGCTGCCAGCATGGAAAAAATTGTTTTCAAGCCATGAGGAATCAAGTGCCGCCTGAAACTCTACGCGTTTTCTAGCTCTGTGTCTGTGATGTGTACATGAGACTCGGGATCTCAATGATCCTGGGTTCCAGGCTGGAGGAAAACAGTCTGAAAGGACTGGGGATCGCAACAACGGTCAAAATAGACGGATAGTCCAAGACCCATGAAGCCTTGATGCTCAGATCAGGAGCCAAGAAATGGGACAGACGGTGCTTTTGAAAACCTACCTGTTTTCTGTTTGAGGTAGTTCCTCAAACCAATGCTGTTCCAACAAATTGCCAGAAAAAAACCCCACTCAGAGAATTTCCAAATCCTCTCACAGTTCAGATTTTCTGTCAATTATTATTAAACACACACAGGGATATGCATAGAAAAACCATACCCATACCAATGGTTATACCAACTTTGTTGCATGGGGAGGGATGGGTTTTTTACAGTAAAATGTATTTTCATTATATTAAAGATAATTATATTCCCTTTTCTCACTGCAAATGTTATTAATCAGTTTATTTATTCAATAGCCACTAAATGCATGCACTCACAAGATACAACTGAGCATACACTAATTAGTGTAATAATCGTTACGACTTGAATACAGCAAAGCACTTAAGCACATTTGGTCTCAATGTTTTAAATGCTTAATGGGCTTAAGGGCTTTGCTTAAATAAGGTTCTAGTAGATTAATACCCTTTATTTTTTTATGAAACTGTTGTAGAATTAAACTGGAGACACAGTATGCTCTCAAGTGGCTAGGAAACATCCCTCTTTCCAACAGACCTACAAGCTGCTTAGTCCTATTATGGGCACTTTAAATTCTAAATTACCTGTTGGTCTGAAATAACAAAGCAGAACAGTTTGTTCCAAAATTCACTCCTGGCAATAGATGAGGAAAAAAGAAAAGAAACTTCAGATGACTACTTCATGGGGAACACAGAAGAATAAGACAAAAGGAAATAGGTTGCCATGATCTTTTTCTCTCATGTTCAGTTTAAGAGTTAAAAAAAAGAGTAGGGTAAGGTAATGTGGCTAAAATTTTTGAAAACAAAAGCACACTTCCATGTTTCATTTTGGAGGCGATTTAGATATTCAGGGTGATGGCAGAGGACCTCAAATTATGATGATTAACTCTTCCACCCTCATCTAGTGCTCCACACTCAAGTGGGACTTACCCTGTGACCGTGTACTTGTTCCCTGCAGTGCAGAGTTAACAGATTAGCCAGACTGACTGGCTGAAAATGGCTTAAAATAACCCATTTCCTTTTAGCACACTATGAATCCACACACGGTCAGCTACTGTGTGTCACTGGAGGAAGCAGAGCTCAAAATATAGCAGGAGGTAGCTTGTTCAGTTGTTCCTTAGCTTCTGATGGAGGTGTTCAGGAAGCTGTCAGAGGAACGTCATCCAGAGTGAGAGACAGTCCTAACTAGATGAGGAAATGATAAAATCCACAATTGTAACATAGTCAGTAAGGATACAAAAGCCAATGCTGGCATTTCAGCTTATTGGTCATTGGTGAAAAGCAAGCACAGCAGCATTAAAATGTTAGAAAACACACTTAAACCATACGATTAAGCCAGGTATACAGAGCTGTTAAGGGATATTTTGATGTCTGGAGGACCCTTTTTTTCTTGAAATCTCCTCTCACTTCTAGCTGTTGCTACCTCCTGATGACATCACTGCTGTGGAATTTCAGCCTTTCTTTAGCCCTCCTTTTTGGATGACGGCAGCAAAAAAATAGGCAGGCTTATGCATATTTGTCTCTATTTCGCACATTCTTTCAGTGGGATCCTCAGGGTACCTGCCTTGGCCCTAGCTGTGCATTGCCTTGCGGCAGCAAGGGGTACTGAATGAAGTTCAAGCCAGAGGATGTCCTCATAATATGTAACGATCTGTAAATTCAGTCAGATGGGGCTTTTCTTCCTTTTTTTTTTTTTTTCTTGTTTTTTTTCTTTTTTTCTTTTTTTTTTTTTCTTTTTTTCTTTTTTTCCTGATCTGTAAATTCAGGCAGATAGGGCTTTTGTTTTTTTTTCTTTTTCTCTTTTTTCTCTCCTTTTTCCTTTCCTTTCCTTTCCTTTCCTTTCCTTTCCTTTCCTTTCCTTTCCTTTCNCTCCCCTCCCTTCCCCTTCTCCTTCAGCCCATAATTGCCTTACGTTTAAAAATATTGTTTCAAAGACTGTTAACTCCGATTGTTACCTTGGCTTAAAGAAGTGCCTCTTATACAAACAATTTTGTTTTATAAAGGCATTTACTGAGATATTTGCTGTCTTCCTCTGTCTCTACAGAGGAGCACATTTTTCCTACATATTCCTTTGCTGATGTTTTTATGAAGTTCATAGATGAATTATTATACCAATTATTCAGAAACTTTATACTTAATTACTTCTCTTACTCCTAAAGTATTGGATATTGTCATACAGAGCAATTGCAGAAATCTCTCAGTTATTTCTAATGCAGAATTAAATGTAACTGAGATTTAATTAGATTTTATACATTTTTAATAGTTACCATCCATAATCTTACAAATGCCCCATACAAGCAAAGTAAAACATAAAGAAATGAATAATTTTATCATCTCTGATGATATTTGTTAGTTTTTCTTTAAAAGAAACATTAAGAAATAATGGTTACTGTTCTCAAGGTTAAATGTGATGATAAAATAAGTCTTCAGCTTTCTTGACTCTTGCTTGTGGTATATTACAAATTTGTTGTTTTCTCTCTTTTCCATTATAAGTCTAAACTTTGTTCTATGTTTTAGGTAAGAGTTCAATGGCTGTGGTGTGAACAGAGTGGATGAAATGTGGAGTTTGCAGGTTAAGAGAGATTTAATTTTGTGATGTATGACTGTGGCTGTGCCTCATACCCTACTCTTAACTAACACACAATGGAGATGTGATAATTTGGTCTTGACCTTTTTTTGGACTCAATGATCTTAAAGGTCCCTTCCAACCTAGATGATTCTATTCTATTCTATTCTATTCTATTCTAGTCTAGTCTAGTCTAGTCTAGTCTATTCTATTCTATGCTATGCTATGCTATGCTATGCTATGCTATGCTATGCTATGCTATTCTATTCTTTTTTCCCCCAAGGTTAGTTATCAATTTGCACTATGCAGTATCAAATTGCAGATGCAAGCCACCACTGTAAGACTTGAGTGTAGGAGGGCAGAAAGAGGAGCAGGTTCTTCTGAAATTCTCCGAGATTCTAGACTGATCATTGATGTTCTCCACATCCAAAATATTGGACTGACTGAAGGCAGCCATAAAGCAAGAGTTGCAGAGAATCTGCAAAACAAAGTATACTGATGCCTGTGACATAACAATAAGAGTCGGAACTTGTACCCTGTTGTCCAGGAAGCAAAGAAAGTAAAGGGAGTGGTTGATCTTCACAAGGAACCTGGGGAATGAGATTTTCATTACAACCAAATTCAAGCATTCAAAAATTGTGAGGCTGCAAAAACCTGCAAATAAATAGATAGATAACTAACTAAATAAATAGCCCTGACATCTAAATGAAGTAATAAGTAGGTGACAAATTATTTTTATTTCCCTCCATTTGCTGGACTGTCAGGGAGCATCTGAATCACATTTTTAAACTTTGTCAACAAGAGGCACTAAAAGATACTGGTTTGGTTTTATTCATTGCTACTGAAAATTGACATTGTCATCCAATCTCTCAACTCCAGCAGTTGTCACATTAAGACACGTACAAAAGCACAATGTTGATGATCAGATTTCAAAACCTGACACACCCAAGATACTTGGGTGGGTCTGGCAGACCCAATAATCAGACAGTGGACTAGAAAGAGCTTTGTGGTACCTCATTATCAGGCAAGCTTTGGCTGGCCTAATGACTCCTCTGAGGTGGCAATATGGGGAAATGTCATGGGCGTCACACAGGAACTTTTGGAGGGTGTCAGCTATGAAGAAACATAAAGCCTTCAGCAGCTGTTAATTGCCCAGCTAAGACTTGCTTTTTCCAAGTAGATGAGAGGGTACAGCTGTTGTCTCAGGAGACTCCTCACATCCCCTCATACATAAGGAAAAGATGGGACTACACATAACTGGACTTGACTTAGTAAGGAATAGCATTTGTCTGTTTGAGCTCTCAGTGGGTCAAGTACCAGTCTGTTTTGTCTCAAAAGTTACAGTGCAACATTAGTCTGGAACCATTTTCTACTTTACTCTTGAAGTTCAGTTGTAGGAATCTTTGCAGGATGTGTTTCTCTTATGTGTACATGAGGGCCTTCTCAGATAGTCTACACATTGCTTCCATAAATGACTGCCAGCAGCCTGAGGACCTCTGTCCAGATGTAGTGTCTAAGCTGCTTAGCAAAGTGTTAACAGTATGTGCATGAAAAACTTATGGATTTGTACGTCAGTGAATCTGATCTTGAGGATAGATTGGAAACATCCTAAATGACAATCTTGACATCATTATTGAAGCTTTTCCTGATTCATTATTTAAAAATCCAAGCTGCATAACAGATTTTTGTAATCCATTATTTTAGAATTTAAGATTTTTTCCCCGTCTATAAATATTTAACTCAAGGTCTAAAATAAATGTGTACACAAAAAAAAAAAAACAGAAAGAAAGAAAAAGAACTAGCATGTGCTATATTGTGCATTATTTTCCTAAAGAAAGTTGTCACAGGAATCATTTTGTCTGGAATGAATGATGTGGTTCCTCCAAAAATTTTTTTTCAAAACCATATGGTTTGTATGTATTTAAAGACAACCCTTCCTAGAATCGAATATTGTAAAGCGTTTTATTAGGATGCAAAAAACAATTTAGTTGATTCAATAAATAATGTCTATGGTTAAAAACCAATCTTCCTCCTTAAAAAAAAAAAAAAAATAAAAACAATTAAAGATTTCCTATTTTATAGCAGGTATAGAGAAGGTTTTAGAAATAGTTTACTTAATAGTTCTTGCATGAATGAAATCTGTTTGTTATTTTTGTGTACTACCAAATCCTTAGGATAGTGGTATAACCCATATACTGCAGTTGTTGTTGTATTTTGGTATCTAATTTAATCATCTTTTAAATAAAGAGCTGTTTGGAACAGACAACATGTCTTTTGTTCTGTTCAAAAAGAAGGAATCAAAAAAATAACACCACATGGCAAAGGTATATGTGTATGTACGCACGAATGAAGAGCTTATTCAAATTATTCTCAATTTTACAGCAAATAAAGTATAACTTATGGGGATATGTAACTGCAGAGTACTATGGTACCATGGTACTTTTGCCGTTTGTTGCAGAAATAGACAATAATGACACAAATTTCTAAATGATTGTCTTTAATATGCAGAAGGCACTGAAATACTAAGATTGCAGCTGTTTTTGCAGCTGAAATCCTTGGTGAATACTTAACTTCCATTTTCCTCAAAAGTTTCCATTTACTGAAGGCAGTTTTTTCATTATAGTGGAGTTAAGAGTTACTATTCCAAGACCCTGCCTGTGGAGAATGAGAGATTTATGAACATTATAATTTGTGGTTTTTTAATAAATATTACATGTACCTCCACTTTACTTTTGTGGTTTTACAGATTTCGGTGTTAGAGAGTTGAACTGAAAGGGGCTGTAAGGGAACCAGCAAATGGGAAACGGAATACAGACAGATAGAAGACTTAATGAGAAAATGTGGGAAGATGTTAACTGGGTATCCCTTCTGTCTGGCTCCAACCAAAGAGTGTCGATGCTGGCTGAGGCATAGGTTGTATGTATTTGGAGGGAGACGGGGAGAAAGGGAGGGGAAAGGGAGGGGAAGGTCAGGGAGAAAGGAGGAAAGGGAATCTAATCCTGAGTTAGGTCTTGCAAGGTTAGTGTTAGTTGAAGACTAAAGTGTACATAGGCTGTATGAACCAGAAGATAGAGGATATTCTGAAAAAAAGGGGAGTTGCCTACAGAGGATAGTAAGGGCAACCATCTGGCCCCCATTCCCAACCCTTGAATCAAGAAAAGCATCTTGAAATGGAGAGGTTCCAAATTGAGAGTTTTTAAGATGAAACTGGAACAACTACAGAAAGCTGATCAGGAAAAGGAGAGAGTGGGTGGCAAGGGTCAGGAATGACATAAATCAGAGTCAGTTCAATCATTCAGTAAGCCGTGCAGAGCCAGGAATATCAGTACTGAGTAGGGTAGAAATACCAATGCTGTGAATAGTTTGGGAATCCGTGTCTCAAGCAAATTAGCACCACTTTCTCACACTGGTCTCAGAATTGCAAGACATCATGATACCCATGCAGGAGGCAAGGAAGACCTCTTAAGGGCTATGAAAAAGAACAGAAGAAAACTTAGCCTTATCATAAAGCAGAAGCTCATTTCATTCTTGAAAGGTAACGCGAGACTTAGATTTGTAGGTGTGTATACATTGATAGATCATGCACTGCTTATCTTCTCTACTTTATATTCTTTTCCCTGTTTTTTTTTTTTTTTTCCCTTCACTATGGTGAGACCATTTATTACAATTTATGAAAGTATTCAAAAAAGAGTGAATCTTCAGGAATTTAATTATTAATGTCCCTTGATATTTTCCATCTCTGATCTACTCAATCTCATCCACCATAGCACTAATTCTTCGTCCTACTTCAAATTCCTGTGCCACTATTTACTTTGGTTCATTTAGCAAGTTCCCCAATAGGGCTGAATCAAATGTTAGTGAAATAAAAATAAATTACATATAGTGCATTTAGCATGTATAAAAGAAAGTTATCTTATCAGAGAAAAACGTTAAGTCATATATGAACTGAATTTTATCCCATTTTACACATAGCTAGTTAAATTTTACATTGAAAGCCTCAAATTTTACTAAAATTACATTAGTCTAGTTACACAGATCAGGTTTCTTCCCACCAGTTCTTAAATATAGATTTGCTATTTTCTCTTTGTGTCATACTAGTCCAAGATGTATATATTGTTAAAACCAGTATCTGCAGCTTCAGAATTCAGATCAATTGCTTTGAATGTTGGCATGGAGCTTACCCCAAGCCCTGACTCAATCCTCTGTATCATTCATGCTCTGATAATCTTTAGGAAGTGTAGTTAAACATTCTTTTTCAGAAAAATCACACTCAGATAGCCATCTCTTCACATCCTTTACACCCCCAAAGAAACAAAGACTGACAGAAAGACTTGAAAGTAGCTCCCTATTCCAAAAAAGAGTTTTGAACTAAGAAAACAGAATTAGAAAGTAATTTTGTATAGGCTTCATTATTGCTCATGATTGCATGTGGTAACACCTCAGGCTTTATTTTTTGCCATGGTCATAAGATATTTTGAAGGCTAGAACGAATATCAAATATTAACATCTAACACTAACATCTGACACTATCTAACACTAGCATAGAGAAGATTATGCTTTAGGGAAAATTCATCTTTGTTTAGAGGGCTTAAATATGATCTGTTTCACACTTTCTTCTTTCTATTTATGTAAATACTTATTACTAAAGTAAAGTAAGGAAATTATTCTTTGAACAGTCTAACAAACACCTTGTTAAATACTTGTATAGTATTTAGGACAATGAAGAAGTCCAGGGAATGTTCTGATACAAACTATGCCTAGGTAATAAAAAGCTTGACTGAAGTGTTGCTGCACATGGACTAAGTTAACTTAAAAAGAATAAATTTAGTATTTCATTATGTTTTTTCTTTGGTAGTTTTGATCTCTTTTTCCTCTGTATTTCCGTTCTTACTCAGTTCTGTTGTTTACTCTACATGGCTCTGGTTTGTTGGTCCACTTCAGATAGGATGCTTTTATAATTGGAGGGAACAGAGAAGGTCAAATGAGGGTGTGTGGTTGCAGCAAATGCGAAGTGTGCAAGTCGTCAGGGTTCAAACCTGGATAACTTCTGCATGGCCTGCACTCCAAATCAGGTTTCCTTTGAACCTTAAAGATACAGAAAAAGAACAGTAAAATATCTGTTGAGAACCTACTCACTGTGTCCAGAAACTGGAATGATCTGGGATTTCTGATATTAGACTTCATACAAAAAATCTGTGACCCTACATTTCTGAACCCCATGTTCTCATGTCCTTTGGGGGAAAAAAATATGTATGAGAAACATCTGAATCTCTGGCATTGGGAACTCCAGCTTTTATCAGACAGGCTTCACAGATAAAAGTTTAGAAAGAAAGTCCAGAAATTTATATTATTTTAAAGAAAGTAATCTGGAACTGGTCTTTGAAAAAATTAGATTTTTCTTCACATAGCCACATAATTGTGGCAAATCAGCCTACTTCAATGCACGTTCTCTGACCTGGTCCCGAAATCCATGTTACTGTGACCTGGATTGATATAGATTATAAACAAGATCTCTTCTGAGCATTCAGCAAGGCAGAAGGCAAAAGAAGATATGCTGTGCTAAAACATTTTTGATGCCTATTAGCAGCTTTCAGTAGTGTGTGAAGAAACATAATGTACTATTTGCACCACTTTCCAAGGCATGTCTTAATGTGAAAGAAGGAGCTGACATTTACTGTGAAAAGTAAAGTCTTTATTTAGATAAAGTGAGTGTTAAAATATCTGAAGCATGGTGCTTGTAAACCTGATTTCTGTTCACTTAAGCATTTCAGTGCTTTTCTGCTAGAAGTGCATCTGCCCCTTTGAGGATACTCAAAGTCTCTCTGACTCATCTTCCTTAGCTAAACTTTTACCAAGAAAATGTGTTTGGCAACAAGTGTGAATGGGAAAGGATAACTCAGATTCACCATTATAGATAGTCATTGAGACTGATGCTATAGAAAGCTAAAGCTTGCTAAAAGAGTACAGTTTTGTATGACCAGTTGAAAGAGTTTCGGGAAACAGGGAAAAGGTCAAATGAATGGGCAATATTTCTTTTGCTAATATATAGAGCACACACTTTTATATGAAGACACTGCACATTATGTCCTCTGCCATATCTCTGTTAAGCTGTAACTCATCACAAGAAGTTCTTCGCAGGGATGTTACTTGATTTTTCTGGCCAAAAAATGAATTTCTATGTTTGTTTCATGCATAAAAAAATGCCAATAGTTTCATAATTCTTGCTGTGTATTAGCAGAGCTGGCCAAAACGATGACCCACAGCTGATCTTGTCTAGTGTGGGAGTGAGCTGCGCAACTGGGTAGTATGCCTGATGGTCACCTTCCAACATTCACAAAATCAATTCCATGTCCTGTACAGTCACACTGGACCTGAACTAAAAGCACAATTTGGAGTGGGAGAAGAGGAAAAGACACGATTGACAGAGAAGCCTGGGTCTGCTAAGACAGCAGTAGACATATAAAAACCCCGAAATATTGCAAGGGTGATAGGAGGGCAGCCTTCTGGAAGCTGGAAATGATGATCAGATAAAATAGCATAGATGACCCCCCCCCAAAAAAAAGGAGTAAATGGTTGCTATTAAAGCTAAATGAAGAAAACACAGAGAGAGATATAACGTTGCTCCCCACATAACAGAACTTAAGCTTCTTTAAAAGGATGTTACCATCCTTTAAAGTTGCTTCCTTTCTGACACTGAGTCAGTCTAACAACCTTATGTCTGTCCTCTTCCAAGAACAACAAACAGCAGACCCTCACCTGTCCTCCTGGGATTGCAGAAATCAAACTTGTGAGAACTAGTATTTCAGTTTTCCTATTGAAGTAGCACCCAGTGAGCTGCAGAATGTGGAAGTGCACAAGCCAGAGTCTAATCTTGTTTTTTGAGAAGAGTGACTGATACACGGGTACCCTACTGCACTTCTTTTTATTAACTGGTCTCTAGAAACTTGACCCATTCTAAATTACAGGAGATCAGTACTACTCAGCAAAACAGAGTTTCCTCTGTAATTCCTTAAAAGCATCCTGGTGTTGCATGGATTGTAAAAGTAGAGTTACTATGGAATTGAAAGTGCATGAAATTTGATGTGAAGCAACGCAAAAGACAGTAAGAGTAGAAGATGCCATCCAGGTCACTGAGTTCAATCCTTTTCAATTTTAGGCTGGCAAATACTATAAACTTTTTTGTTGAATTCATCTCACGTAGCTGTAACCATCTGAAAGTCAGATATCAAGGTCTATGCTTGTTATTCAAACCTCCTCCATGACCGATGAAGAGAGAGGAACTTTAGGAAAAAAATCCTGCATCAGGAATTATCTGTCTGTAAACAGACAGTCTATCTTGGACTAGACAATTCAGCTTTGAGTATTACAAATATGGCAGGTGAATCTTAGTTTGAGCTGAAAATGAGTCATGCAAGATTCTCATCTACTTATCATGAGATGAAAAATATAAGCCAGCAAAAGAACTAGTTCCCTGAAACAATGGTGAAAAAGAATAAGGCAAGTTTGAAGTAATGGTCCTGGTGTCTGGTGTCATAGAAAATATTTTTCCACTACCATGTGTGATACTCATTGAGTGAATGTTTGAAATAACTGTCAAAGATTTAGAAAATATTTCTGGAAATAAAAAAGGAAGAGAAATCACATTTTGGATAACATGGACATAAGGTAAAATTTCAGCAGTAAATTTGTATTATTGAATTAAAAATTAGATTCTCAGATCTGATAGAAAATACTAGCACGTGGCTATCACTGTGTTATGTATCTGCAGCTAAAGAAAGTCTCAAAGAAAATTTACATAAGGAACTGTTGGGAAAAAAAATTGCAGAGTGTGAAAAATGATTAAAGATTAAATGTTTGTTTCAAAGGATGTGTTCTGTGAAACTGCTATGGCCACAGAGAGATTAAGAACAAGCTTATTTACATATGTCAATTTGGAAAGTTTTGTCACTGAAAAAATGACAGAAAAGCTTGAAAACATTCTATAAAAGGGAAGCTGACTTACAGTGTGTGACAGAATATTGCATATATTGCAATATTTAGGTCTTGATACAATAAGTATTTGTGAATGTGCTGAAATTTATGTACTTTGAGTAATCTCTCTGTGCAAACAAAATACTCTTCTTTAACTTAACTTTGTTATCAGTGGCATGAGTATTGATTTATTTTTCATTTTACAGAGTATCCATTGTTTCTGGGTGAATCATGAATCTGAAAGAGATCAACTTTACATTTGTAATTCTGCTACTAGCAAAAACTGTATTATTGAAGTTTTGTGCTGGCAATCACTATTTTCCTTTCAAAAGTGTTTGTGATTACTGTTGACATTTTTATCAGGTTTTATACACTATCAATAGTTTTTTATCAGGTTTTATACACTATCAACTTTCATTCAGGATTTGATTTAATTTTGGAAGTGGAGACTGAAGCTATAAAATTTGCATCTGTATTCCAAAATTTTGGAATATATTGTTATCAGATGTGTACTCTTTCTTTACATCTTTAACAAAAAGAGAGATAGTGATGAGCTGGTGAATATTCTGGGCAGAAGGAGAAGACAAGGAGGAAACACAAAAAGCACGAGATAGAGACTCTAAGGGTAATGCTCTTTGCCTTGTTTTACACCAACTGAGAAAGCAACACCGTGTCTTAGACCTCACCGTTGCAACCAGACACTATTTGACCTGTTGTAAAATAAGGAATCATTTTTTCTAAAGCTGCTAATAGCTCTTCATGCCTGATTTGTACCATGTTAATCAATTCTGCCTTTTAGAAAATGGTACATTTTTGATACTGCTTTTTTCCCCAAACCTTTTCAAGCTGAGCACCTACAAAATAAGGCAGCATATAAACCATAAACTGCCACTTGAAAATTATTGGTAGATTTTTGATCAAATTCCCTGCTCTAACAGTGTTTCAGACTCATTTTCAGGTGTAAATAAAGCTATGAGTAAATTACAAAAGTTTCCACGAACTCTTGAGCTCCATCAGTTTCCCAGCAGATGGTGAACGCTTTTGATTTTAGCAGATAAAAACATACATTTTTCTTTCATTTTCTTTTTTGGGTGAGATAGATTGGTTCCTACTGCGGACTTGAGGAGATTACTGGCAATTCAAGAAACTTTTGTAGAGGACACAGCCAGTTCAGCATGCACCCGTGTCACATCAGCCACTCTGTAGCCCAGGGTAAGGAGACCGAACGATAAACTGCTGCTCATGATCAGTGGTCCTACGATGACCCGCACTATCAGTGAGTAGGTAGCTGAGGAGGCAGAAGTCAACCTGGCAGAGAATAACTCAGCAGAGTATGGATGACAGAACTGGAAGTTTAGGCTGCTTCATGTTTGGGACCAAAGGGTAGAATATCTGTTTTAATTACATTTAGCTTCTGAGACTTGACTTTCACATGAACAGAGGATAATTAGAAAACAGTCCTGCTCCAGGCTTGAAGCCTATTTTTCACATCCACACAGCTTAGGGTGGAGTGTCAGGACTTGCGTTAAGCGTCATATTCCCAGGGGCCCCAAGCTCAGCTTCTGGAACTTAAGGATTAGCAAGTTGGACCCTTTTTTTTTTTCTTGCGAATGCATATCAAGGCATTGCCTGGAGAGACACAGTGAATAAAGCATAGACAACAAGCATTATATTTTGCCTTTTAAGTTTTTCCTTTGTTAAAACCAGTCACATACAGCTTCCATTCAGTTCAGATTATGAAATAACAGTTTCCCAACAGAAGAAAATCACTGTATTCTCAGATGAGAATACAAAGTTTTTAAGTGGGAGCCCTTCAGCATTTTTTTTTTTCACTTGTAAGCACTTAAATAGCTACACATACAGATTCTAATTCAATACCACAATACCCAGAGCTGCAGTGTAAGAGTATTGACTACCTAGAATAAAGCTGGAAACACCATGAGTCACATCACCTCCTGCCACCAATACCCATGGCTCTTGAAACAAAAACCCATACCCTGTAAGAGCTTCAAAATTCACTGGTTCTACCGAGTTACTCAGTTCTAGAAGACAGTGGAGATGCTGATGTGGCTTTATGCACACACTCACCTGTTAGCTGAGATAATTCTTTCAGAATCAGCAGGAATCTTCCTGTGTTGAAGCCAAGGTCCATCTTTAAACCAAAGTTAAATCTTGCTTGAGCTGATGTCAAAGCATTCATAACGTACAGGAATTATATCATGGTATCTAAACACGGTTTAAGTACTTACTTTGGAGTGCTCAGGACCTTACCCTTAATCCACTGGAAAGGTGCACCAGTATTACAGGTGAAACAGAGAGCAAAATACAGCTAGTAACTCTGTTAAGAAGAAATAGATGAAAACAGTGTAGTCAGGAATCACTGCTGAAGTGGAATAGAAATATATTAAACCATTTGATTAAAGAAAAAAAACAACTCTGAATATCTCTCCTACTCAATCTGTTGAAAATAAAGCTGTCTGACATCTGAAACGATAATAAACAGACTAGAAGGAAAGTCACTTTGCTAATGAAGAATTTTCCTTGCTTTTTAGGTAATGAGTGGAAAAAGTCTTCAAGAGTATGGTTTTTTGCAATACACCACCATCTGGTGGAAGTAAAGAGAAAGACAAAGCTTTTGAGCACTTAACCTGTCTTGATAATTGGGAAGCTTTAGTGTGCTAGTAGTAATTGACTTCAACAGGCCCCTAAGGCTTTAGTGTACCAAATCGCTTAAAAACATGTGAAATATCCACACTGTTCTATTCAGCTTATTTACTTCAAACAGTTATTTAATTTTAAGGGATTTAATTTTAAGGGGCTTAAGGATGTTCTTAAAGCTAAGTACACACCTTAGTGTTTCTTAATGTATCTGCTCTATGAGACAAAACAGAATTTTGCACATGGTGATATAAGATACTTCAAAATATTTTGCTAAATATCAAGTAAGATTTATCATATAGACTATAGGCTATTACTGTACATTCTAGGTATTGGGAGAATTTTATTTTTTCTCTTTCAAAAAATTGGTAGCAAGATGACTTTCTTTCTGTTATTAGGGTTTTTTTCTCCTCATATTTTGGTTAAAATCTTAGGGAAAAAATTCTGTTCATATTGCCCGTGCACTTTAGGAACTAACCTTCATTTGGCACTACATTGAAAATTCACATGTTACTGGAGTTTGTGATACATGCTGATAGTATCTGTGCTCTCTCTGTGGTCAGCATGTACTTTCTGTGTTGTCACTAACAAACATTGTTAAATATTGTGAGTATAAAAAGATTAGAAACAAAATACATATCCATTTAAAAAATTACTAGAAAAATATTGTAAAAAAAAGATAAATAATTATGTTGATGTTTGTTTTATTGTAGAACTAAATATCCTGCTCTGGAGCTGTTTTCCAGGATCCTCAGTGTCTTCACGTATTTTTTGCCAGCTGCTGGGCTCCCAAGCTAAATGCTCAGGCATCCCAAATGCCCACCAACCAATTATTTGGGGAATTGAGATCTGGTACCACCAGATGTTGGGGAACTGGCTGCAAAGAGACCTAAGCAGGCTTATAGCCAGGTACCTTATGCAATCTTGGACACCAGCAAGCCAGCAAAAGCTTTCCAGGGGAATTATGAGTCTTGCTGAGCTAGGTAACACGGTCACAGCCAAACCGTCCGCCTGTCTGCCAGTTTCTGCTGGAGATTTGGCAAGATCAACCAGTGCACAGGATTGTGCCAAGGCCATTTTGTGATGGGAAAATGTTTTGTTACAACATTTTGATGAGGCCTAACTGGATGCTGTGGATAAAACTGTGGCATTGGCTTTGTAACAACTGCCCTTCTTGTACTTGATAGAAGGATTCCCTCTGATCTCTAGAAAGCCAGAGGGAATGGTGCTGGTAGGAGAGGGCCTTCAACAGTGTAAACCTGCTGTTCCCCTCCCAGTATGCCAGGGAGGAAGAAATCTTGACAGTGGCGTAAGGAAAACATTGAACGTGGCATGTGTTCACAAAGCCTGTCACATGTACAAGGTGGGAGAGAATCTGTTTCTTTTGCTTGTTATTTTTAAGTGCGGCTATGCTCAGGATGACACAATTCGTAGCTGTACCCAGCACGTGTGGACACCTGCTTCATTGTTTCTGCATCCTCCCCTTTCCAAGAATGGTGGCTAGCTCTTAAATTTGGTTCAGTTTCCAGACTCAGATTTTGACTCTCCTCCTACCCACCAAAATGTGGAATTATTCAGATTTAACTTTTAAAAAATTAGGCCCATGTTTCTGTAAAATCATTATGTTGTATAAATTAAAAGTGTTCTTTTTTATTTATTTATTTTAAATTCAATTATTTTTTAAAGCAAAAGACTAGAATAATTTAATTGTACTATATGAAGCAGGTATACTTTTCATAGTACACCTAAGCAGGTGGGACAGTGGCTCCAATTCCACTGGGAACAGAAGATCGGGTTTAAGCTATACCGCTAAAGAGAAAATGGGAAACCTACATCCAGTGGAAAGTGTAGCTGAAATGACTCAGAAGATTGTACCATTTTAATGCCACAGATATTTATGAAAACAAGGAATCCACCTATCATACTTCCAATAATATTGAACAGCTTTGTTATACCTAATATTTCCAGTTTTGTAAGCTGCTGCTCATTCCTTTTCAATCACATGGCAGAGTTTCACAAGTTAATAGTGTCTTGTAAAATGAATTCTTTTTGGATATTTTTTAACAGGGTGGATTTTCATTTTCAACCTGTATTTATGTTAATCTTTAGAGAATGAAAAACTGCATCATTGCTATCCACTTTTAAGGAGTTTTTTTGGACAAATATTCTGCTTTTTAACAAGTCATTCTGTTTCCTTTTTAAAAATAATGTGACATGGCTATATTACATCGCTTCATTACTTAAAGTTCTGTTGTACTCCTGGGTAGCTGATTGTTTGTCCAGAAAATTGCTTTCTTCCTAAAAGAGATTCTTGTATGGCCCACAATACTTTTAAAATTATTGCATGGCTTTTTCAGTTCTCTCCATGTGTTGTGGTTTAAGGCCAGTAGGCAGCTAAGCACCACGCAGCCACTCACTCATTCCCCCCTGCAGTGGGACGGCAGAAGAGGAAAGGAAGAGTAAAAGCAAGAAAACCTGGAGGTCGAAATAATAATTAAAAAAAATTTTAATAAGGGAAAGATAAGTGGAAGAAGAGAGAAAGAAAACAAAACAAGTGATGCAATTACTCACCACCTCCCACGGGTAGACCAACGCCCAGACAGTTCCCAAGCAAAAGATGCTTAAACCCCCTCTTTTCCCTTTTTATTGCTGACCACGATGCTATCTGGCATGGAATAGCTCTTTGGCTAGTTCGGGTCATCTGCCTGGTTGTATCCCCTCTCTACTATTGTGCACCGCCAATTTATTCTGTAGAGGGGGCAGAGAGAGAAGCACAGAAGGCCTTGGTGCTGTGCAGACACTGTTCAGCAATAGCTACAACATCAGCACGTTATCAGTATTGTTTTGGTCACAAATCTAAACCACAGCACTGTATGAGCTGCAATGAAGAAAGTTAACTCTATCCCATCCAGGCTCAATACAACATGTTACTGTTGGATATTACTGAAGCTCTCCAAAGCATCTGGACTATATAAAGCACCGAAAGCAGTTTCATACATAGCCTTCAATAAAATAAAAATGTATTCGAGAAAAAATATAAAATTTTCCATTCTGTTCTTTGCCTGAAGGAAGTGCAGGATTAGTCTGTAGTCTCCTTTTTCACTACAAAGAAGATGATTTTATTTGTCCTATTTTTTGCCAAAGGTTCAGTTTTCCCCTGCTTAAGGTGACAAAATTAGAAAACACACCTAGCAGTCTACCAATTTTATTGAAAAAAACCCTACAAACACCACCACTCCACCCCAAATTCTGGACTTTCCAGTTGGTTGTATGACTTGAGAAAAGGTTACAAAAATTTATTTTACTAGTCAATGTCACATCTTTTAACTATCTGCTGCCTGGTCTGAATAGCCACAGTCTTTCTGATCTTCTGAAGCCAATTCCATAGGTCCTTTGAACTTTGTCGTACCTTCCTGCAAGTATGGCAACCTGAACTGAACCCCATGTTTAGAAAAACAGGTCCTACATGACATATTTCAATGGCAGTGTACAAAAGTTGATGTTACTTTCCTGTGTACTTTATACCTTTCAATATGTTCTTTGCTTTTCAGACTTATAGTAGGCAATGGTCTGAGGTTTGCAGTCCAGGTGTCTAAATTGGTGCTCGGACATTTTTTATCAGTGGATAGAGTTCAGAGAATCATAATTAATACGTGAAGAATGAAACATTGAATCATTGATTCTTCTTTCCTCTACAAGGGAGATGAGAATATAATCAAGGCTAAAGCTAATTTTCCAGTCCTCACTTGAAAACTTCAAAAAGACAAATAGTCTCACTCCCACCTTTGATCATCTTTCCCAAAGACTAATCACCCTAACTGATGAAAATTAGAAATAAACAGTGCTAGTTAGAATTTGTCAAGTGTTAATTTGTACCTATTTGTTTATTATGCTTTTCTCCACCAGATTAAATATTACCCTTAGTATCCAGTAATTTTTCTCTGTAAAATACTTTATAAATGTAATTTAAAATACCTCTTTATTTTCTTTTTCTTAAATTAAATACTTTCCATATTTACTGTATGAAATTCTTCAAGCTCAAAGCAGAGCTGATTCCAGATTTTCTGCACAGGGAAATTCAATTTGGTGAGAAATGGCAGTTGTCTGGGGAGAATGGAGGACATGAGGTAGAAAGAATCAGCTGTGGCGGTGGGAAGTTGGGGCGAGTCCAGGAGAATGGCATCAGCAGGCTGGTGGCAAGGAAGGGAGGCTGGGCCTTTGGGTATGAAGGCTGCAGAGTCTATGAGGATTGTTTTTACTGGGTGGGCAGGACAAAGGCACATAAATGGGAATGTTCAGAAAATTGGCCTTAGAAGTGAGGCTGGAAAGGATGAGCAGTATTTCATGTAGCTGACTGTTTGAGGAGTGAGTAGTGTGAGCATGCTGGGTGAGGAAAGAGAAGAATGATGGCTGAGTTTCTCCTGGCCAAACCTAAATCATGCCCCTCCGGGCACGTACAGGACTTTATAGACTCTTTGTGGACCCTTGCTACTCCTAAATGAAGGTCCACCTCTTCCTCCCCTCTTCTCTGCTTCACATGCCTGTGGGAAATGAAGGCTGAAGAGGAAGAGTTTGGGCATGCCCTACTGCCGCTGCAGAGGCAGAAAGTGTGCGGGACAGGGTCAGACACCTGACATGAAAATCACGAGTAGGAAGACTTTGTTGTTCCCCATGTCCTTAAAAGAGGAAGAGGTAAGAGCAGTCTTTCACATTTCTATGTAGGAAAGCATATGATTCTGGAGATAATTGCTGCCTCATACTGGAGAAATCAAGCTGTTCATTCATGTAGGAATGCTTACCTGCATCAATAAAACTATATGTTAAAGCAAGAACAGTTGGCCTCCTGCATAATATTTGTCTCAATTCTTTGGCCTTTATTGATATATGTATTTAAAGCAAAAAGAACAGTGTTCAAATCTGCATGCCCAGAGTGGTATGAAATGATGGGAAGGGTATGAAATGAGGTTGTTTTAATCAATAGGGAAGGAATAAGAGGCACCCAGCAGAAGAGGGGATTTTACAGATAATTTCACAAAAATCCTGATGGCCAGTAGGTGGTACCCTTATTCCAAATAACAAACAATGTAAAAAAAACCAAAAAAAACCCCCAAAAACCACAACCCAAACCCAAGCTGGAAAGCTGAACACTAGCCTAAAATCGTGAATATTTTCGCTCCATGTTAGCCACTGCAGACTCCAGCACACGCTCTGTAAAGAGCGCTGGGCAAGGGTCATGAGGGTTTGGGCAAGGCAGCAGTACGTGGACTGTGAAAGGGCAAACGGTTGGATTCTGTTATTGACAGGCTCTCATTACTGAAATTAGACACTGTATTTTTCTGCAGTAGGAAGCTTTAACCATCTTGGAATCAAGGTTTTATTCTTTCAGCAACTTGATATTCACAAGTACATAAACCTCTGACCCACAGATTGTACAACTAGTGAATATGATTAACTCAATAAAGCAGAAAGATGTTTAAAAACTTTATGCTTAATTTGTGAGAACATTACAACTTTTTTTTTTTTAACTGAGACAAGCTTTATTATTTTAGACAATTCTTAGAACATGGAAGGAAGTTATGAAGAAAAGTGAGTTTAATAACATAGAACATTAATTAGTCAATGTACTGTTCCTTGCGGATATACACATTGAAATGATTAGGGCAAAACATCAGTGTCTGTGAAATAAAAGCCAGGCATAAAATGTTAAGTAGAATGGACAGCCTTTCAAACCAATCCTCAAGTTTCTGTACAATGAATTGAAATTACTAAAACAGCAAACCGACAGTAAGTATTGTTCTTTTTTTTGGAAAAAGTATAGAGACAAGTATCTTCAGTTTAAAACATCGGTTTGAGTACTCTTTGGGGTGGAGGGGTGGGGGGAAATTGAACTACCACACAAAACCATAGGATATGTGTCACTCAATCCCTCCACTCAACACTGGAAGTCTTGTCTAAGCTAGTTATCCAGGTCCAATTGCAGCCTCTTGCAAAAGAAGTACTCCGAGAGGTTGCCGTCTCTCTTTGGCACTTAACCTAGCATGCAACGAATAGCTCTCTAGAGGCAGCATCTCTCTCTACTGACCATAAACGCTCCTACACTGGCTATCTTAAACCAGATGCCTCAGTCTTAGGGTGCTTTAATATTGAGTTTTATTGCTGTTTTTCATCACGAAGGATAATAGTAATATTTGGCCACCAGCTGACACTTCTGAAGGCTGTTTATTATCTAAGATCCCATACCCTACTGATCAGCCCTGGATTTCACGTGTCTCCGATACCAAATAATATCTAAAATGGCACTGAACATCTACTCATGAAGGTGAATCCTGTCCAAGAACTTTTCCCGTTTATTGACCTGAATCAAGTTAAATTAATTTGAAAATGATGAAAGGTTAGGTTATTTTGCTTTTCTTTTTCCACTTTCTTCTCTTTGATTTTCTTAATTTTTAATTTAAAACAAGTAGAATTTCAAGTGCGAGATATTGTGAGTACAACACCTCTGATATTTTTACACTAATCTGAAACAGAAATTAAAAAAAAAAGACACTGTGTAATCAAATAAATTGAGTAGGCTGATAATGCCCATGTAGACGGGGTTCATTTGAAAATATCTTCTGAAAGGAACTCAGCTTTAGGCCTTTCAAGATGCACATAGCTCAGAACCCAGCCTTCACACTGAAAACTTGCATGTAATACGAGTAGAGATTTGATGTCTCCAAATAGGTGTCTCTAACTTCATAGGTCCCATTAGACTTCACTACTTTCTATTCTAGCACTAAAAAAAAAAAAATAAAAAAAATAAATTGAACAACTAGGAAATTGTTGGCTTTTTAAGTGACAGCTCAAAGAAAATTATTCATGTGAGTGTAAATTTTATCAGTTTGCATTCTCCATCTCTACTTGCTCCTGCTTTCCTGAATCCATCTGATATTGATCTACACTATGGCTGTCTGGCATCTCTCAGTCTTTACTTGCCTCCCAATGGGCCTGGCTGCAATAGAAGCTTTTTTTCCCACCCTTGTCATATTTTTTTTTAAATTGCTTTACTAAAGGTCATAACTTTTGTGTCCAGCCCTCTATGAAATGGAAAGGATTGATGTAGTTTTATCCTTTCCAGCCTTACAATCTCTCTCCCATCCTATAACAGACTTTTTCTGATAACATTATTTTAAAGCTGAAAGTTCCTGTTCATCTTGCAAACAGAAAATTGGAGTTATTTTACAAAACTACAATTCCAAATGTCCTTTTCAGTCTTAAAAAAAAAATAAGTGATTGTGGAAATTACATTAGAAAATTGTACAAGACAATTTAATTAGTCTTCTATCCCTAGTTTTACAACTATGCAGAAAAAACACTCCTGTTTTTTCCCCCAACATTCCTTCCACACTGTCATGACTTTGCATCCTCTCACTGTGAAACTTGTTTACTGACAATTAATTCTGCCTCCACAATTGTCTTCTTGAGCATCTTGGGTGCAGTAGGAACCTTCACACAGTAGTGGGAATTGTGGGATACGTTGAAGGCAGACACCTAAACACAGGAACTGGGACAACTCCGAGGTCCTGCAAAAGTGCCTGTGCCTGTTCTCTGCAATCTCACACACTCTGTCGACAATTATCAATGACATGCCATGCACATTTATTTACATTTATGCCTTTAGTATGTAATAAAAATATGCATGTGCTTATGAATTTTGGAACATAATTGATAGACTTACAATCTCCAATTGGAAGATTTTTTTTAAATACAACCAGAAGATGATTCTTACGTTTTCTGGTTTTAATTTTCTTAGCTCATTCATAAAGCTCCTGGTTTATACTCAGCTGTCTTTAGCAGTCTGCTAGCAACAGTCTTCACCTCTTTCGCTATGGAGACTTAGAATCCATACCTGGTATTCAAATAAGTCCTAATTTATGCATGTCAAGCTGAATTTCTCAAATCAGTATGATTTTACAGTGTGGAAAATGCTTGTATGTAGCAATAGTTAGAAAAAATGTAGCAAGAGACATGAAGGAAATTAAACAGAATTTGTTTACAGGAATTGCTTTTTAAGATAGATAACCTAATAGGCAATGACTTTTTTGGAGGGATTTTCTTATGGCTGCAAGGTTCTATTTTATGTAAAATTAGAAGAAGAAAAATCAAAACAAAATATTTGCAGCTGAACAATGAGAAGACATGGAGACCTGGGCCCAGCTCATGGCCGTGATACAGTTTTACTTTATGGTCTTGGTAACTCTTAGTATTTCTCTGCTTTATTTCATCTGCTTGCATTAACAGTTTTTTCTTTTTTTTCTCTTGATTTATTGTTTCTATGTCTTTAGATCTGAGACAATAAGAAGATTATTATATATGCTAATACAGACACTAAAGGAAAGGGATTATAAATATCTCAGGGGCTATGGACAACTGCTTAATCATTGACTAGACAGTGTCTTCTTTCCATCTAACTGAATCACATTAGCTCCAATCCCTCAACTATGCCAGCACAAGCGCAGATATGGCCAAATGGCAACTGAACTAACAGGAAAGTTTTTGTTTCTCACTTGATTATAATCTGTATTTTATTCCTCTCTTTGATTCACTATCTGACTCACTGGGTACTTGTACCAGCACAGTGCAGGGAGGTGGTGGAAAGACAGGACCAGAAGTGGGGCAGGACCACAAAACCCTATTTTCAGTTTAGGGGAAATGGTGGTAACTGATTTTAATTAAATTTTGCATAACTCTTGAATAGGATTTCTTAAAAAACATCAATACCAACAGTGTTTTGTTTTCATGGCTATAGTCTCAAAGTGCCATCACTAAGACTAGTTTAATGATCAGGGATGATTTCCAAATTAGGATGTGATCAAAGACCTGTTGAAATGAAAGGAGCATACACTCCTTTTGATTTCAGTGGGTTCTGGATTAAGTTTGAAGTATTTTAAATTATAGAATGCTTTGGGAACATGAGAAACACCCGAGTCATCCTTTGCTTTGTTAGTGACTGTCCTTCCTTTCATCTGGTTCCTCTTCAGCGGCTGTGGAATTGCTACCTTCAGGCTCGAGGAATAGTTTTAGCTAAAGAAATTTCTCTGCTTTGCCTGTTTAGATGTAATCCAGTGTGCCACCCTACATGCTCACTACAAAAGCATGGCAGGGCATTCCAAAGGAAAAAGGTCCTTCAGTAACAGTGCTCTGGCAATTTAGCCCCACTTCTTTCTGTGTCCTAGTAAAAGAGAAAATACAAGCTCAATTTACCAGATGAACTGTTTCTTACAAATAGCTCCCATTCTGATAAAAAAAAAGAAAAAAACCCCCAACCTCCAAAGAGAAGCTGTTAGCATGTCCTCATCTGGATTCCAGTACAGCTGAAAATGGAAGAAAAAAAGCCCACAACCCCCCCACTTCAGGTTCCTAACAGGCAGCGATTGCTTAGACACAACAGAAAACTAAAAAAATCAGCCGAAGGGAAAAAAAAAAGGTGCATTAGCACTTAGGAATATGTTGCAAATAGCAGTCTGAGTGCCAAAAACTCTGTTCTGAGGTGCCATATGGGAGAAAAGATCTGTTTTCTAACAAAAAGGATAAAAAATGAACAATTCTCCTGAAGGCTATAAACATTTTTCCTAATGGTTTCTTTGTGTCTCTCACAATTTTGTCTGAAAACTTCAGTGAACTAAAGCAAACAGGGAGAACAGAAAGAATTCCTAATTGTGAAATTTTATGTCATTGAAGACTGAAACCTGAAAACTGGATGTATTAACACAAGCGCAGCGAAGGCAGTTAAGCAACGGAATGCAGCATTTTAGACATGTGGGACAAGCAGAAGAAGCTCTCATAAGAGTCCTAGTAGATGTACACCCCATTTAGGAAATTATGAATTTTATCCTTTGGAATATAGACTGTTTGGAAGACAGGTGCTTTTCTATAGCTCATACTGAGATGAGGAAGGTTCCTGAGATTCAAAGGTTCAGATTCTTGGGAAATCTGTTTTAGCACTTGCTTTTGTGTGAGAAGGGAAATTAAGTCTCTGGTTTCTTACTCTGAGTTAAACTAAAGATTCTGTTTCCCTTATAAGGCTTTTGAGGATATTTTAATCATCTCGGTCTATTTAATTATAGCATTAAATTGAAGAAAATAAAATAAAGAAGGAAAAAAATCAGGTATAGCTTTTGTTTTTCAACTAGTATTGGAAGCAGTTATTTGCACCAGGGTAATTCAGATAAGCATCTGGCCCACAAACCGTCCTGGCACAGACAAAGATTTGTTTGTTGTTTTTTTTTAAGAACTAGGAATTTTTCCAAGATGTCCTGACTACTGGGAGCAGAGCGTCTGACCAAAGTATGCTTACCAGATGGTGGATGTTTCCATGTGGGTAAATATTAAAAAGTTCTAAATTTATGCGAACTGAGAAGTAAGGGTGGGAAAGGTTTGCTCTTGTTTTTCAGTTTTAGT
>VYXH01001644.1:152134-167519 GCA_013397275.1 Burhinus bistriatus | reverse complement strand
CAAGTGAAAAGGGGGGGGGGGGGGGGTTTGGGGAGCAAGAGAAAGCTAAGTTTAATTAAAAAAAAAGTCTCAATTTATTACTGGATCTGACCTATTGTTGATGACTAATTTGGGAAACTTTAGAGTTAAAATCTTTTTTTTTTTTCTTTTCTTTCTTTAGTATCTTTATTACTTTGCTACTCCAAAACTTAACTGCACTAAAGTGTGATAGATCCACAAATGATGACAGGAAGGATTGTTTTGTTTTAGGGAAGGAAATGTTAAAAAACAAGAGCCTGTGTTAAGGGCCAGCGGAAGGCTTTGTGCAACCAGCTCCCTGGCAGTCAGGACTGCCTGGTGGGGAAGGAGCAGAAGGCAGCGTGGGGCAGTGCCACTGGCGCACAAGGTCCCCAGCCTGTCAGTAGATTTAAAATGCTGATGAAAGTAGGTTTGCACAAAGACGTGGCACTGAGCAGTGGTTTTGCTGAGCTCTTCCCTTCCACCGGCTCCATTGTTGGGGTTGTAACTTAAGCAAAATGAGGAGAGGGGAATATGACAAAAGCTGGTGAGTAGTAAGGTTTTAAACCGCTGTTGCTGTGGCTGACTGGATGTGAGTTGGAAGCCTATGGTGCTATAACGCACGCCCAAGGAGTCCTTGAGGTGATGTAGCATGCCAAGTTTGGCTTCAGTACCCAATCTCAGCAGGAGTAGACACCTCTCTGTCTTAAACATCTGCATAAATGTTTGCTGGGTTAGTAATTTATCCCAGGTTTAGAACCACGTAGGCAGCTAGAGGGTACATCTACACAGCACGGCGTAGTTCGACCGGAAAGCAAGCTGTCTTACATGACAGAAGATTTATAGCTGAAGTGGCATAGCAAAGTAGTGCGAAGTTAATAGAAAAGTTCCCACTAAGTGCGATGAGCTTTAGATCACATATCCACAGAGGCACATGAAATGGAAGAAATGTCACAGTGAAAAGGCAGGACAGCAGGAGAAAATGTTCTTTAGCTTTCTTTGTGCTGAACTTGAAATACATAAGACAGCTTCTAATTCTCTTTCTCATGCTCCTGTCTCTACCAGAAACCTATCGCTTACAATGCCTTTCTGTTTATTTGTTTTTTCACTGTGTGACTGTGTGCCTGCAGTGAAGGAGGGGGTAGAAAAATCTGGATATGAAGAAGGTGATGATAGAAATAGGTGTTGTAGAAATGCAATTATTTTTTCCCCCTCCACGCTCAGGAAATCTATCTCTATGAAAATAAATAAATAAAACCAACTACTAGTCACTAATTATCAAAACAATGAGACATCCTGATCAGAATTTTACAATATTTTCTTCTTTAGGACTGTGGAAGATAGCTGTTCAATCTTCAATAAGCGTAAAAAGATAAAAGTTCATTGAACTAAATACATCCAAACCTGATGGGAATCTGACTTAATTTTGTGGAGGTGATAGAAATATATGATACAAAGAAACTGAGTTTCATGAAGCAGAACTGAAGAAACATGATGCCTTGCTGCTGGCAGAAGAAATGAAAGTTTGAGAAAGGGAATTTTTACAGTAAGATGGTCATGTGCATTTTTTTCTCACAAAGGCCTGAAATGAAGATGTTCTAGTGTTTTCTAGAACAGATAAATGCATAAATATACTTTTACGGCTTAAATACCTTTTCTCAAATATGCTATAAGTACAATGGTAGAATCCAGTTTCATACTAGAATACACATGTGGTTCCTAATCCCTTGTTCTAGAGTGTTTATGCTAAAGCTATTGAAAAGAACAAATGCGTTTCCTCAGTTTAAAAGAGAAAAGAAAAAAAGCTTAAAAATAGAACAAGACAAGAAAAAAATTTATCAATAGTTTATGGTCAAGGTAAATGTATTAATTATAATCAACAGTCAGGAAAAGCAACATCTGTTTACAAAATACATGCAACAGCTTGGCAAGAGATATTACCCAAGAGCGTATATTCTATGGAATTGGCTTAGTATCAGAAGAAAGAGTGATTAACTGCAGAAAAGGTAATGTCCAAATTATTTCTGACACATTGCTTTGATCAAAAAATGGTTTCTCTCCTTAGCCAGAGAGCTTAAAATCTTTGGTGCAGAAGGCAGCTATAGATGTGGTTTTTTGCAACTTTTTTATTCACACACACTCGCACATGCACACACGTACTTACCTAAAAGGCCTCACCTGACTTTTTGTTTAATTTTGTGTGAGGAACAGTTAACAAAAATATGCTTGAGCAAACATTTTATCTCCTTTGAGGGAACATATTGCATATCTCATTTTGAATGCTTAAAATAAGAAAAATAGACCTTTGAAAAAATTTACTGGCTCTGTTGTGTCATTTATTCCCCAGATATAAGAGTTTCTGCATAAACTAAAACTACCCCTTTCCGAAAGAAAAATACGAGTGTGCAGAGGGGAGTGAGTTGAGGTATCAGGAAGAAGGGAGACCACATGTTGGTTTTAATATACAATTTTGAGGGAGAGAAGGGAAGGAAACATACGGAAGAAATTGCATCTTTGAAAGGTAGCAGACAACCACTAGAGAGAAGACCTGTTTGGGGCTTTTTTTTTTTTTTTTCTTCCTTGAAAGATACTATTCAGCTCTGTGGAGGAGAGAAACCTGGCTCACTTTGCAAACGCAGAACTAGGCTGCTGCCAGAAGCAATTTGCAGGAGCGATTCACAAACCCAGTTTGCTTTACGAGATTTTCACAAAGGTGAAAATGTATGCGTGTAATTTTAACAGAAGCAAATAGTGCACCCGTAGAGTTATATGGCAAAAAAAGAATTAGCGCTTCTTCTTTAAAAAAGTGTCTCATTATAGCATGCTTATTGTCTTCTCAGCAAATGTGGCATTTCAATATAGTGAGCAATGGCCTAATGAAGAAAGTAATTCTAAGAAATAATGACAGCAACAGTCCCAGTTTCCTGAATGGAAGTGAAAGTGGTTTGGTAATACTTACTCTTGATGTTCATTTATTCAGTATTGAAATTAAAGAGAGAGGGAGAGACTTATATCCCAGGCCCTGTGTGCTGGTGAAAGTGTAACATGAAATTAGAATAGACTCTAAAAGTGGCAGATGAACTGAAATATCTCAAGTGGCATCAGCACAAAGCAAGGGGCTTCCAGTAGCAGCAACTATCGGAGTAAGGGTTTAGCTTATGCCTTAAGATCTCTGCTCCTAGTGGTGCATGGCATACTAAGGAAAAAAAAACAGTACATTTTAAATTGCAGCTCTAGACTTCAGTTTCAGCAGAAGCCCTAAATCCAGGGTATCAGAATAAAGTGAATATACATTCGAGAAAACAAAGTATGCAATAATTCGTTGTCAAATTTCCTTTGAAGTGGGCTTTTTCCTCTTGGTTTATATGTAGTGTTGGCCCAAGTTAAGCAAATGAAAATGTGGTATCTACAGTTAAAACTGAATAGTACTGTGGTTAAAGAGAAGGGCGTTAAGCCAAAGGGTCGTTTTATATCTTACATTTATTTCCAAAAATATTACAGGTACTGTCACAAGGATAGTAGCTGCTCCTTGTTACATTTCCACCCCCACTGTGGTAGACATAAGTATTCCAGTGCTGCAGTACAGCAGGCTGGACAGACAGCCAATATTGTTCTTTGTGTACAACATCAGTGTGCATGCCCAAGGCAATGCTTTTGAAAGCTGAATCTGTTATTTTTACTGAGGCAGCAAAAAAAGAGCAGTTCTAGGGGCCATCACAAGCTCCCTTTTGCTGTGAAAGGGTTAATACAATGATGATCCGCTGACAAACAACCACCTTTAAATGACAAGTTAGTTTAAGTGCAATCATACAGCGGAAATATACACACATAATATTTATTTAACCTTTTCTTGCCATCATGGTATTTTCATCTCTTCTACTTAAATTGCTCAGGACAGATGAATCCTGATCACAAAGAAACCTTTGAACCTGGTTTTAAAAATTAAAAGCAGGTCTTTTGCATAGTGGTTATTTTTTTCCTGGTAATGTTTTTTCTAATGTCATTGCTCGATGCAGTTATCTAGGAAGAAAACCCACTCTAGTAACACCAAGGGACAGCCCAAGAAGCTGAACGCTGTGCTTGTGCTGGTTTCCTAAAAATGGTACGTGTCTGTTAAGAAATGGGAACATTTCATAAAATACAAAGTATCTTTGAGACTGAGAATTCACAGCCTGAGATTTCCATGGCTGCCAGGCAGGTTTTCCTGAACTGGCAAAAACAAAACCAATGTTAATGAGTAAATAGGAAGAAAGGGAAGGCAGCTATTTAACCAGCTGAACGGAGGAAATGAGCATCAGCTTTTGATGTTCAACTTTACTCATTAAACGCGAAACTCTTACATAAGCCCAGCAAAGGGCTGGCAAAGGGTTTAATTAGCAATATAACCGTACTTAAAGTCCTTTCAAGTTCTACGTGGAATTTTAAGAGCCTTTTTACAACTGTCAGGACAAAGTGGAATTTTATTTGTGAATTTGTAGTAGGTAGTATGACAGTTGAAAAACATCTAGAAATGTGGCTGAAAAATAGCCTAGTATCTGCCCAGATGCCAATTCAATTTTATGACAATTTAACAACAAACTACTATTACGGAAATGTTATTGTAATTAACCTTTCTCTGTACTTAATTTCATTGCTGAATTAACATGTTTAATAAAGCTTTAGATTCAAATTCCTTATTTTAAAGCTGAAAAAAATATTTTAATTGAAATTGCAAGATAATGTTTCTGGAGAAGATACTGAACATCCCTGCTGTGATGAGTGGTGCTGCTGATAGGAAATTATCTGTAAAGGTTTATATGTATCATATATTTTTATCTAGATTTGTACGTATGATATGTAATCATGCAAAAACCCCAGATCTCCTGTATCTCTAATTACTAGGAAATTAACATTCAGGCCAAATCACTTGCAGAGCCTCCCACTATAGTCAGTAGAGAGAAACAGATCTTAGACAACCATTGTACATTGAGATGACTCTGGACGTGCTCCTCTTTCTCTCCATTTACAGCAGAAGCAGCAATCTGGCCTTAGTCTACATGCTTGAATGTGCTGCTAAAGGGCATGAATACCTATGTGACACAGAATGTATCTGCTGTGACAAAACTAGTAAAAGAGGCAAGAACTTGGAAAACGCCATCCAGAGATAACAAAATACACCTCTTCAGAGACTATTTTTATTTCAGCCTTCCAGGATGGCTAAAACTAAAATGGAAAAGGTAAGACAAATATTAGTTTATATAAAACAAATCATTATTTTACAAAATCAACATTTTCAGTCTTTTATGGTATATGGGTTAATCCTGCTTCCACTGAAGGGAGTAGAAATTTTGTAGTTTTCATCTCTAAGGACTAAGGAGAGAAGACAAAGATTAAGCCCCTTGTTTTATTTTATCTGAAGAGCTGTTGGAATGGTGGAGACACTTCATTTGTCTTTGTATATAGAATATGACATCAAAATCACTTAATTTGTTTTCATTCTAATGCATCTGTATTTTCCACCTGTGTTTTGCAAAACATTATACTGCACCATTTGAGGATACGACACTGCGTGAGCTCAGGATACATGATCTGCATTGCTACTCATAATTTAATACTTACTGAAACGTAGCCTAACGGAACTGCAAATTTAACATGAGAGTAGTAAGAACTATCATTTCCGTCAGAATCTCTGAAATGCTTCACAATGAAAGCTGATTGCATCTGCAGTTTTTAAGATGGTTAATGATGCTTTTTTTCCCTTTAACAGTTTTCCAAGATGAAATATTTTCTAAGGTGTTATAGTTTGCTGTTTATTTAACTTTTGATAATTCAATAATGAACAACTTCCCAATTTCCCTTTATAAAAGCAAAAATATTAGTGTCTAACACAAGAGAATACTGAGCAGAGAGTAAAACAGAGCATCATGTTAGGACATTGATCTAAAAATAACACATTCAAGTAACACCTTGGTGGATTATCTTTATAATAGTACATATAGTAAATAAGCTAAAAGTGTTTTGCCTGAAAATTACTGTCTTCTGTGTTTGTTTATTCTGCACTAAATGACGGTCTCCATTCTTCTTTTAATTCACAGTGAGTAGTATTTTACTTCCCAAGAATTCCCTGTGTCAGAGGACTTACACTGTGTGAAGAAAGATAAAAGGCAAACTGGCTTTTAGTTAAGAAAAAGACAAACGCCCAGGGCCATTATACAATGAGGAATCCCAAGCAGTGCCAGTAGGAACAATACATGTATGTTAGTGAAGATCCATCAGTGTGCAGACCACAGTGTAATGTTTCCAGTATTGGCATTTCAGTATGAAAATACTGATGTTCAGTCCACAAATGAACCCAGTAAATACACATCAACAGAACCAACTGTATACAAGGAGACTGCTAACCATTTGCTACATTAGCAAAAAAAAAAAGAAAATCCAAACTTTGAGAAGTGTTAGTGAACATATACAAGTCTGATTAAATATTTCCCTTTCAGAAAGCAATCAATTTTCTTAGTACATGAAGAAAAAAACATATCTTCAAATATATCATTCTGAAATCTGTCTGAAAAGCAGTTATCATTGCTTTTATGGCTTTTGTTTTCCCCCCAAAAAAATTTAGCAACCTTTTTCATGTGAGTGAGTTGGATAAAATATGCATTCTGTGAAGGAGGACCTGGGACCCATGGACTAAGGTGAGTCCTCAAAACACGAGCCTACAGAACGGTGTTCTTGCCTCTCCTGGAATAAATGTATTTTTAATTAATTTTTCCAAATCAACTCAAATTCAACAGGAAGAGCGGTGCATGCCTCTCATTCCCAGCACATACCACTATTCACACCCAAGGAAAGCTTCCTTTGAGGGCACTCACTTCTCACTACTAAGCCATGATATTGAAGATGAGACTCATTACTGCTGTTCTTTTAAAAAGGAAAGCAGTTTTGTTCAGCTCCTAATTAAAAAATGCCATTTAAACCACTTCAGGCTTATGTTGAGAGCATTTAATTTGTACTAGCCATTCGCATTGAACATTTTTGAACATTTTAAACCTTGAGATTGAGTATATTTTCCATTGTAATTTAGAATATTGGTTTGGGCATACTGCATTTCTGAATAAAAGTAAAGGAAATGTTCCTGGTTAACCTAGTTATGTTTATTTGACACTAATAGTTAATGAACAAGGGAAGGAAAAATTGAAGAATGACAGTTCATTAAAAAAACTCTTGTTGACTAATGACTAATTATCAAGTAATTATTTGACCATCATGAAAGATCACTGTTAAAAAGCAAGTCCTTCATAAGTATTTATAACCATTTGAGATTAGCATGTATTTTTCCTTTGGTGTTATTTTCGTTTTCAGGTTGAACATTTACACCACATTTAATGTGTTTTACTGAAGATATGTATATGAAGAACATATTCAGGTGTGTATTAAGGAACAAAGAAGCAAAGACTTTCTTTGAGGAAAGGATGCTTTTCTGAATTATGTAGAAGCATATATCAGAAGATTTATTTTAAACTGTACCTTACCTCTATATTGGGGGATTTGCCAAACCTGGACCTGAATTTATCAGGATTTATGAACCAGGAAAAGCAATTACATTGATGTTTTGTGTAGATTTTTGAATAATTTACCCTTCTGAAATAGCCACGTTAGGTTTGGATGTACTGAGTACAGTAGTTAGTTCACTTTTGGACAGTGCAGTCATTCTTGAAATTTAATCCTTGCCTTCCAGATTTAACTAAAACCCATACATGCAATTACATGATAACCACAGTATTCATGAGATTGACAATATAGTGGTCATCTGTGTCACACTTGATACTCATGGATTTCTTAGTGTCTCCACTGAGACTCTGGAGAATTTCTTAGAGGAAAAACCCCCATAGATTCTGCTAATCCAAATGTATGCATATAGTATAAATCACGTAGCTATACAGCCTCCCTGTGTGATGCACCAAAAGCCCAGAGCTGACACTGAAGTCATGAGGACTGAGGGAACTTGTCTGCTTGTTGCCTAAAGCCAGGTAAAGTAAGTTTACAGGGAATAACCGGAGGCAGTGGGAAGATGTCTACAAAACCAACATGATCAGAATTAGAAAACTGAAGACATACCCACCCATCCACCCCACCCACCCCCAGTTTAGAAATATATTATTTTTTCATTGAATCAAGATTCTTCATTTTCCGTCTGCTCTATTGGCTAGAGATCATCCAGGAAAGCCTGGTGATTACATTCGCCTCCAATTGATTACCAGGCACACTTTATGTTTGCATCGTACACGGTCTGGACATGTAGATATGGAAGACATAACTGTCCTTGGAAAGGATGCTGCAGTGTTCAGCTATGTGCAGATTTCTCGTGGGGAGTTCTGCATATTGTGAAGGAACAGAAAATGTCGAAGCTGAGATCTGTTAACATGCCTGTCTAAGAGAACGGTGTTGCCCTTGAGGTGCTTGGGTTTGATAGCGACATCTGTACTCAAGCAGAATGCTTGCTTACTGTGAGGCATTTTGTTCGAGTAAGGAGAGAAAATTGGTCCCCTAAGTAATATAGAATCCAAGTAGTGCTCATTTCAGTGAAAGGACCCAGGAAAAAGAACAAAGGATATTTGTTGAGACAGAATAACAGATGCAATTATCTATTTTTTACAGAGTTGTCATGTCAGATTTATAATTTTACATACATTCCCTTTTGAAACGAAGTTGCAACGATTAGCCACACTATTTTCTTACAGTGCTCAGAGTGAAACTGCCAGTTTCAGGACAGATTTCTTTACCACAACTGCCTTTGAAAGAAACACATCACCAACTACTGTACGAACGCATACTACCATAACATTTTAAAGTTGTATGTGCATAAGGTGCAATCCAATTTCTTTTCACAACATACTGGTCATAGCTTTAAAACTTTTGGTAATTATAAGATGCTTTGTTTTGTTCTGTTTAGTCCAGAAGATCTCTCTTACAGAGAAATGATAATAGAAAAGGGGTTCACGATCTAAAGAGAGGTTTGAGAACTTTGCATTTCCTATAAAATTCAAAATTTTCAACAAATAAGTGTTTGTATATTGCCTGGCCAAACTATTAAAAAATAAATTGCTTTGCTTGTTTTGTGATTTCCCCAGATTTTCTGCGTCTCTAGTGAAGAGTTGGAAATGTAATTTTTTCTGGGGAACGGCACCAGTTGGGACCCAGCTGATTGTACTCACTCTGTACCTTCTCAGGTGGCTTTGCTTTATTGAACTGATGTTTGAGAAGTCCAGACGCTAATGCTCCTAATGATCAGCCATTCTTTTTGACTTTTGGTAACAAGTATTCTCATGCAGTTAATATCAAACAGAACTTTGTGCTCTAAATCTGTTATTTCAAAATTCCCATTTTTGAATTCCCCTAGTCTCAAGTAAGTAGTACATTGTCTCCCTTTTTTACTCCCTACAATCTTTTCTCCGACTTCCAGGGCCCCGTGCTGCAAAATGTCATTTTGCCGGTCTTCAGTTCCAGTGACAACTTTAATTTTACTGATTTTAATGGGCTTTTCAAATACAATCCCATAGAAGTCTCCAGTAGAAGGAGCTTTGCCCCAGAAGTACTCATCAATGCTGCTGTAAGCCTTACTTGCCTCATAGTTTTCAAATACATTCATGTTGGTGTGCAAGTTTGCAGGTGGGTTGTCGGGGATATCAAATGATTCCTCTTCAAAATCATCATCCTTTAGCTTGTTTTCAGCTCCTTTGTAAGATGAGTAGTATCCCATGTGCTGGAACAGAGATGGCTTAAAACGTATCACTTCCTTTTGAGCTAACAGCCCACGAAAGTGGATGAGCAGCCAATCACAAGGCATTTCTTGGTAGAACATCAGCAAGAAATGGGCCAGGCGTGGGAGATCATGGGAATGGTAAAGCTTTCCAATGTACCCCAGTTTGGAGAATTCCAAAGTCACCCAGTAGGATCCTTCTCTTGAAGTAATTACTTTCTTAACAGCAGTCAAAAAATTCTTTGAGCAGCGAACATCATCTTCTAGCATCACATAATAGTCAGAAAGATTAGCACAAAAGTTAAGAAGGAAAGCATAATCTACGTTTTGTTTGGATCGAAACTTCACACGGTCCTCTGGGTCATTGTAATTTCTCTTGAGGCCGTCCAGTACAGGATAATACTCCTCAGGGACGTGAATAACTATTAATCTGCCCGCAATTATGTGATGTGCAAATTTCTGTGAAATATCCTGGACCATCCCTTCACACCAGGCTGAGTCAAAATCTGCCAGCTGCACTACCACTGCAATTTCTTTGAGTTCCTCGTAACTTGACTGCTCAAATATGGACTTGATGGTCTCAAGCAAGTAGTTTCCCTTTTTCCGTTTCACAGAGGATAGCCCAATTGTAAGATACCCTACACAAAAGACAATTCAAACAAAAACTGAGTATCTGATGTTAGAAACCATTTCACCACAAAGCTATCCTCCAGAGCTGTGCTTATATTAAATAAACCTTCTGAATCGTGAAGGCTGAGAATATTAAGCTGCATGCAGCAAAGAGTGTTTATTGCCTTTCGCATTAAAGAAGAATCGTATTGCAAGCAAATAGACATATGGAGGCTGTTGCATTAAACATTCATTGTTAACTGCAAGGAATGGCGTGTAGTGGACAAAAGCCAAAGCAATGTGCATGTATATGCCTGGTAGAGGAAACCACATAGACAATGATAAGGCTGTAAAATCTGCTAAAAGGGGATTATGAGATACGATTCACACAATATTTTTAAGGCAAGGTACTGTGAAATGCAGCACAAAAACGTGAGCTATAGATCAATTGCCAAACTTTTATAATTTTAAGCACTCTACAAGGCTAGTTACACTTATGCAGTAACTTTACAGTTTTATGAATATTGCATGGATAATTTTTTTCTGTGTGTTCATTTTTTACTTAATTTGTCCAGTTTTTCCTTGCTAATAGCTCATCTTCTAGCCCTCTTTCAGGATTCATTGAACATTTTACAGGGAACTCCCTCTTGCAAGATGTAATTTAGATATTATTTTAAAGTAGAAGAGAACTTACAACTGCATACCTGTGCTTGTATAAATAATTTTTAATGCTGTTATACCTTTCTAGGGAGAGATGCATCTTAATTATACAGGAAGAATTTTCATCTCTGCTGTTTTGGAGTCGCTGCCATTGCATTTTTACCAGCAGTCCAAATCATTTTTTTCCCAGATTTTTGCTAATGTATCTGCATTTTTCTAACTTCTGATGTAAAAAATGTTAAGACTTTGCATTTGACAGGGCGTACTTTAGTTGAACCTACCCCAACTTTTGTAAAATATTGTGGTTTGTAGAAGACTGCTCTGATAAAGTGATTCAGAGTTTCCCTCAAGGCTTAAGCCTGTTTAAAATGCAGTTGTACAGTGAAGTACAACCCCAAGAAGCCATTTACACTGCCTACACAGCCCCAAATTTCTCAAATCCAATTTGAACAAACTTTACTTTATAGCTTTCTATGAAGATCAACAACTCACAGATGATTGTATTTTGCCTTCTGTGCTTGGACTTCTGAGCCTTGTTTATGTTTGTGAAATGATTGATTTGGAACCCAGAGGATGCCTGTCTAAAAGTTAGGTATGGCCGTATTTCACTTTGAGATGAAAGTCTTGAACCCTGCCTGAAGTCAGAAAAACTAGATAGTCCATTTGCAGATGGTTGCGAGAAGAATCCTCCTTTACTGTCCCCGTAATAGCACAATACACCCCCCTCGTTACCACAGCTAGAGGAACAGAGAGATCCATTCACAGCTGCTGGACTGGCAGAACAGGGGACCTGAAGAGTGTATCTATGTGTTCCCAAGCATATCTTAGATTGGATTTACTGGTTTTACAGACAGGGGCTGACAGTATGGTCTCAGAGAGTGCTTACAGAGCACCACCAGCACCTGCCTTGCTCCTGCTTTCTAAACCATCTCCTTCTGGTCTGGGGGCAGATCCACAAAAATATGCTCCCACAGATTATCCAGGGGCTGCCTGCAGGATGACTACAAGTTAGGCATTTGGTCAGAAGGTAACCAGACTGTGGGGCTGAAGTAGCAGCTGCCCAGGAACCCTGTCCCACTAAATCTCTTGAGTTTGTCACTGCTTAACTCAACCCCTCTTCTCTAGAAATACCACAGGGACTATATGGATTTCACTCATTTTTAAATTACCTCATTTCATAACATTCAGATTGCAGTTACTTACTTTTCCTTGGCAAAGGCGTGCCAGCTAGGTAGCGATAGGAAATGTTTATAGATCCTGAGAAATTAGACAAATCTTTAAAAGTGTGAACATAGCGCTCTGGGTTGAGCTGGTGCGTGGCTGTTTCTCTGATTAATTGCTTGTCCCCTTCCTATTAGTGAGAAAACAAAAAGAATAGGAGAGGGAAAGAGACAGAGAGAAACACATTTGTGAATGCCAGCCAGAGAGGAAACACGGACAGGCAGGTTTCCAAGAATAACATTTTTCAGTGTCAGCTTTCGTGAAAGCATGTAGATGTCACCTCATTTTTTAAAAAAACCCATTACTGAATATCATACACTTTTGGCTACAGAAAATCTACCATAACCCTTCAGATTACGGTAACAGGAAAAGAAAAAAAAGTATTTTGGACAAAAACTCTGGAAATGTTGCAAACACTAAATCATTGCCAAAATATGCTGTGGTATTCAAAATAGGGATAAGAAAGCATCAGTCAGCAACAGATGAGATAATTTTCATAGATGGAGAAGTGGGGGAGATTCTGTTAAAATGTTTTTAGTGATTAAAAAAAACACTAAAACTTGCAAAGGAGAAATGAAACTAGATCCTGGCATCTGGCTCATTTTGCCATTTTTCTGAGTAGCTCCAACTCAGATTTGTGATAAGAAGAAATGCATGTGATCATCCAGACAGCCAAAGCTTTCTCTGGATTTGGTGGACGCTGTTTGATGGTATAGAAAAAAGGCAAATTTATCACCATGCCTCCTCTTCCTGCCTCCTTCTCCTGTCTTTTTCTTCCAAGAGGCTTCTCGAGCCATAGTGAAGTCACAGAAGGGAAGGAATGGCTTCATCAACAGTGCCCTATCCATAAGCTCTATTGGGTCTCAGGGAAAATCTGTACCTTAGTTCTTAAGAACAGGGAAAATATCTAACAGGTTGCAGTGTCATGAGACTGAATTTAAAGGCAGGAATGTTTAGTTAATTTACACTGCTTGATTCTAGTCTGATGACAGGCCAGTGTATGAATGAGTTTATTTCTTCTGATATATACAATATGTTAATGCACTAAAAACTTCCTCATCTGTCATTAAATGGGAGCATTGTGCAGTGATACTACTGCAACTAGCAAGAACAACCACAGAAACAGTAAACAGCACTCATATTTAATGGCATAATATTTAAAAATTAGTTAAAGATGTATTTTATAGCACAAAGAAATATTTCTGTAAACCAATCCTAGTTTTAAGTTCATTATTTTTCTTTCATAGAAGTTGTAGCTTCTGAGCTTAGTGAAGATCTTTGGTGGACATCCAGGGGCATCTACCTGCACTGTTATGCTCTCGTGATTTGCAGTGTCTCTCCAATAATTTCTCTCTAGTACTGCTATGCTACTTTGGATTTGCTCATAAATTATGAGAAGAAGGTTTATGGTGATCAGATTCCAGATTAAAATGTAACTCAGTGGGCTAGGAAGAGAATGGACCGAAACTTCAGGAGATTTTAATGACTGTCAAATGGAATAAAAAAAATGGGCTGTTCCAAAAACTTTCTTTTTTTAAACCCAGTTTTTCTTTAGTGTCAAAACGTCATGTGTCATTGGTTCCAGAATGGAGCACCAAAATTCTCCATTTCATAAGAAGGTTTTGGAATGGAAAACCATCCTGCTGAGCTTTTCCTACATAAAAAGTTTCAGAATGTTTAGAAAAAGAGAATATCAGGACAAAATGTTTTGATTTTAATAAGCAAAATATTTGAATTGACCACAAAAATTTTCCTTTTTTTTCCCCTCTTTAAGAAACGCCTTGTAACAAGTGCCTAACAATCTTTTTTTTTTTTTAAAAAAAGATGTTGTTTTCATTCCTTTGTTGAATGAAAAGCAAAACTGAAATATGGATTTTTCCACAACCTTAAAATCTGATTCTTCTACCTCTGACTACTATGCAGAGGCCAGTGAAGCTGAAGAGTTTTATTAGCCCTCTTTAGCTGTCTCCTCTAATTTTTTCTATGGTAGTTCTGGCTTTTGTCTGTTAACTAACACCTAACTTACATTCCAGTATTTGCTGGAGCTTGGGAGGTTCCTGTGGCTGCCATGGGAAGAAGTGTCAGAAGTTCTTCATTCTTTATAGGGATACTCTGCTCCACTGAGGATGCTGTGTCAGCTACAATAGTACTATTGTTTTCACAGTGCCCAAAATAATGATTAGTATTCACAGAAGAGCTCAGAAGGCATGCTTCTCTTACAGTTTACTTACAACTCAGAATATGTATTAAAAAATCATTGCATAGATTGTGCTATCTGGTTATATTAATTCAGTATGTCTTCAAAACATTTGATCAGATGTGTTTCACATGCTGCAGACGAAGCACCTTAAACTGCTCTGCTGACCCGCATGTGTCAAACATATCACCCCTATCAAACATACTTAAGCAATTCTCCCAGGTGGGCCCTTACTTTCCATTTCCACAGCAAATGCCCTGCAGAAAACAGTGAAGGGATTCGTCAGACATGTGAGAGTCTCTGAGCGAAAAGGAAAAGTTCTCCTCTCCCTTCTTAAGATTTGCCACAAAGACTCTCACTTTGACATTCTAATGTCCTGAAAAAGACCGCTCACCTCATTTTACAATCTGGTGAAAGAGATACCAGCCCCACATCCCCTTGCACAGCCTGCTGCCTGACACTGGGAAGGGAAACTCAGGGTCATTTGCCTTCCTCTATTGGTTACCCTCAGGAGATACTCCAGCAGGAGACTCACTGCAATTAGAAAGTCAGAGGGCCTTTGGGGCTTTGAGGACTTTCAGGGTCCCATTCCCTGAAGGGAACTGGTTAGCCTACTGTCCTTGAAAACTACCCCTAATTGTATCTCTCCTCACCACCAACAGTGAAACTGCTCATCTTTTACCCCAGCAGAGAAAACACACCAGGCAAGCTAACAGAGCTGTCAGACATGTTCAGGAAAGTTGAAAATAAAAATAAATAAATAAACTAAAAAGTCAACAGTCTAACACATTTGAAAAACGCTTGATGGACCATAAAGGTATCAAGAGATCTGGAAGAACTGTCAGGAGACTTGGCAAGAGATTTGGCTGGGAGCTACATGCATGCAAACATGCCAGAACTGTGATGAGAGAAGCAATGAAAGAGAGTGAATTTCTAAAAAAAAGGGGGGGGGGGGGGAGAGGGAA
>VYXH01001644.1:141040-152077 GCA_013397275.1 Burhinus bistriatus | reverse complement strand
ATCTGGGGAGCTGGCAAATAGGACAGGAAAATATTTCAAAAACAAACCAAGAGGAACACCATTAGCAGTGATAATAAAAGCACTTTCAGAAACATCTGGGGGACTTGGAAGCAATTAGTGAAAGGAGAAGAAGCATCAGGGAAAATACCACTGGGAAAAAAAATATGTGATAAGCCAGGTCAAATTCAATCACAACCAAGAAATGATGAATAAATAAAACATAGTGCAAAATGTTACTGTAAGTACTGTTAGAGAAAGCAATGTGTCTGTAACTTAGTAATGTGCTAGAAGCATGGGTTATCTTTTCTATGATTAAAAAAGTAGGATAGTCTTAATATTTACAATATTTTTATAGTAATATTGTAAGTATATTTAACATTGAAATTAGTAGCAAGTTATCTATGATTTTGTTAAATTCGTGTAAGGATTTTCCTATTTATGTATTGCACATTTTTCATACTATGATGTTGTTTTTCAGATTCAACTGAGATTGGACTTCACCTTTCAGAATATTGGAAACCTCATACTGTCCCAATTAGACAAATCAGACAAAGAAGGGTGGCATAGAGGATCAGAAAGCTTGCTCAGTAGTTCAATTCCAGTTCAAGCAAGAGGACCATCTAATCATTTCACAATGTTGCATAGTCAGCTTAGTCATTTTACTATTTGCAAGCTCCAGTTATTAAAATAATGTTCTTTTACTGGGCCCAATCCAACCTCAGATGAACTGGTAATTCAAGCCATTAATCAAATCTTCGGAGCTTACTTGGCATTCAGCACTGAGACACCCATAGGTTACATATATATTGTAGAGTTAGGTTACATTGTCAGTTGCTTCCTTGTTTAAATTCCTAATGCAGATCTTTTAATAAATCTTTTTCACAATGATAAACTTATACTAGGTGTCATAGAATTACAGAATCATAGAATCAGTGAACCTGCCAGACTCAAATCTGGGATACAGGAAATGAGGAAAACATAGAATAAAAGCACTAAAAAGAAATTATTTATGAAAGGAGCTTGAAATATATGGAATTAGTGTAAGTTCTCTTCTATAGTTGTATTTCTGTAATATTGTTTAATAAAGTATTCACAGGTGAGATTTGCAGTGTGGACTGAAAAGGGAGCTCCTAGATCACACGAATATTTCAGATGCAGATGATTTTCAACATTAAAATTGAGGTAAATACAGACGTATGGAAAATATAGGGGTTGTTTTGACTCAAAGGAAGATAGCTGATGGACATGTCTCCATTATCTCCTGTACGTCCAATAAACAATGACATATTTTACTTCTGTGAAAAGGACTGTTAGGATCTTACTGACACACCCTGTGATAAGATGGCTTCATCATAAAGGACATATTTTGAGGATACTTCCCTCTTAATGGTACACTAATAGGGGAAATTGCAGGAACTATGAACTTTACTGCTTAACTAGAGATGTGTCCTGTTCTGTTGTTCCAGGATATTTACTTCCAACTAATAAACTTACCAAAACATAACCATCTTCAATGTACAAGTTCATGAACAGCAAGCAAATGACAAGGACTCCTAAGAATGACACTGCTGATCGTTTCCTCAAGCATCTCATTTTATCAAAATATTTCAAGTTGTGTCTCATGTGAAGAAAGGTGTAGAGTAGTGTCACCTATGAAAGAAAACCACAGTGTTACAAGACTTGTTCATCTGATAAACATGATAGTAAAATAACTTACCTTCAGATGTATCAAATCCCTTCAAACATGCATAGACTATATCCTTTAAGGTGGAACAAATTTAATTTAATCATGGTCATCTTCAAGTTTAACATACAATCTTAACTATAATTTAAACTTCTTTTTTTTTTTTTTTTGTCAATAAAGAGAAAAACCACACTTGATCCTTCCCATTTGAGGCTGGAATTATGATATCACTGTAGCGGGAGTGCCGTAGCAGTTCACTTTCCCATGTATAACTGTCAGATCCCAACTTGATGTCAAGAGAAGATGATATTGTGTGTACTGTTTCCCTGTGTACCCATGTCTCCTTCCAAAGACAGCTCAGGCCAACAGGCAAGGAAGAAGCTAATGCATGACTCATTATCATTGCCAATAGGAGAAGTCTGGATACCAGAACTGCCAGGCACAAATGAGGTGAGAAGGTGGTAGCAAGACTGTGCAGCATCCCTTCGCCTCAGATCTCTGTATTAGGATGGAAAGACTCTCACTGGAGGTATCATTTTCTCCAGAAGAAGAAAGGTGGAAGTCTACCTTAGGTTGGACACATCTAAGCAGAGTACTGGAAAGTCCTTACTGCCACAATTAGATGAATCAGACAAAGAAGGGTGGCATAGAAGATCAGAAAGCCACTCAGCGGTTCAATTCAAGATCACAAAAGAGGACTGTCTCATCGTATCACAATGTTACATATTCAGTTTAGTAATGTCACTATTTAAAGCAAGCTGTATGCTGTTCCTGGCTACCAAATCATAAACATTAACCTGTGTAGGACTATATGTGTTTGAACAAGATCTGGCCACAAACTAAAGAAACAGAGTCCAAACTGGACTGCCCAAACTTGGAGTAATTCTTAATTAAAAAGTAGATTATAAATTCATCGTTTGTGTTTTCACTTGTTTAAGTACAAATGTATTTTGGCTATTGTCCATAAAAATGTCTGTCTATCAAACGTAATATATTGAAGTCATGAACAAATGAAGAGTTTAAAGCTAGCCTATGTGAAATAGTAAAGAGAAATGCACGTGCAGTGGTTAAACCGTGCATTTAAATACCTTCAGTTTTGAAAGTGCTGAACATCTAAACTGACAGAAAATAAGCCCAATTAGGAGTTCCATAAAAGATTTGTCATGTCATATAGAAAATTTTCTGGAATAATAACCAAAAACCTTCCAAGTGCAAAATTCAATCTATATTTGCTTTGCTAAACTGATTAACTATGTCTAACAGTATAAAATATGAGTCCATTAGACTCTAGAGAACAGGGAGGTGAATACATTGAATATTAGCAATGCAAACTTTTAACTGCAAGGTTTTGTCCATATAGATTCAAGATGAACTGCAGTAAATAGGCACCAGTTGTACACAGAATCATTTAAAAATCACTATGTTGAGAATAAGAACAACTTACATGTTGCACAAAGGAAAAAAAGACAGAATTAATAACAATATATATTTATGTCCCAGTTTATTTGAGGGTGGGCTGAATTACAGTGGGCTGATTATCCTGAAGCTGAAAAAGCTTTATGTAGCTATTTTTTAAGTTACGGCAACAATTTCCTTTTCCTTAATATGTAATGAAAATAAACATCAGGAAGGAGCTGCCAGGGTCATGAATCTCCAAACTCTTGCCCTGCCCCATGACAGCACAGTGGTTGCTGATTGTCTGTGGATTCTAGCAGGCTGTTGTGGAAATGAAAGGTTACTCTTGTTTTAGAAAAGACCATGCTGATCCTGCAGTTTGGGCTTAATTTTGTTTCTTTTTTTTTTTTTTCTTCTTCTCTTTCTTTTTTCTCCCAGCATCACTACTGATTTGCAAAGCAATATGCTCTTTTAAAAACTTATCAAAGCGTCACTGGGTGGATTAAACACTGACACTTCTCAGAGAATGGCATGAAGTAGCCAGACTATTGAAGACCCACGTAGTCTGGGTTGGAGCGCTTGCAGCCACCGGCAGCCTCAGGGGTAGCAGAGATGCACTTCAGTTGCACACATTGCACTTTTTCTTTGGAAAACTTGGGAATAATTAAGTGTCTTTTCAGTCACAGGATGACTGTATGTGCCATGTTTACTGATTGGACTGCGGTATTACACAGTTGCCTCATCTTTGCTCTGAGCAGCCTGATTGAAGTCCCTAAGTGTGAGGAAGGGGACTTAGAACTATGTCGGTTATGTTATATTGGTTTTTCCCCATGTAGCTTTCATTAGATCATTACTGTGTCGGATTAGGAACAGAAATTGAGGGAATTATGCAGGTGAGACTGGAGGAACACAGGACTGTCATTACTAATTCTGATGTACAGAAAGAGAAGAGCCCAGTACGGCCACCACTCAGAGGAAAACACCTGCATTTCTTGTGTGGGTTCCGCACAAAGTCATCACAACATTCTTGTTTTACAGAGTCCGTGAAACGGTTGAAAGCAAAACACCGTTTCGATGAGGTTTCTTTGTTCATAAAACCTATTGGTAGGTTAATATCAACCGAAGGGAAGGACACTATGACCAGGGTGCCACCCGTTACGGACCCCCTGGGCCAGAGGGGGCAGGGGCGCAATCACTGACACCAGATGGCAGCGCGGACGTGGCACTTGCCAGCCTTCAACCTGCTCCTAAACCTATTCCTTCGCACTAGTTTGTCTGGAGGGACTATTTGGCATACTTATACTGTAAGCCTTTAGCTAAAAATGTGCACTGACGCATACATATATACCTACAGAATTCCTTACATTTCCTAGAACTACTACTTCTTGCAGCTCTGTTTCCAATCTGTAACACTGCATTGTGGAGCACTACGCAAGAGAAATTTGCAAGGAAAAAAAGGCAAATTTTACCTTTCCTGCTGGTGATACCAATCATCTTTTGAAAAATAGTCTCAGAGCTTCCCACAGTGAGACCCCTGCTGTTCTTTAAGACCATTTGAGCAGAATATTCACCATTACTCAAAACTAAGACTCTGATACTGAAAAAAAAGGCTTCAACTCATAATTCAATTCTGAAGTCACAGCTTTGCTTGAAGATTTTATGCCTTCATTATTCATGCACAATTAAGTAGCTATCACAATGGTATAAATGCAATTTGTTTCATAAAGCTGGCATTAAGCAGTTAAATGTAATAATTAATAAACATGCATGAATTATAAATCTTTTCCTTTCTAAGTGAGATGTATTGTTTTCCTCAGTCTCTTCAGAGAGATCTCTTCAGATCCCAGATCCTGAAATACATGTATACATGTGCAGTTTTGCATATTCATATGAAACTATAATTTTTTTGAATTTCTAAAATGATACAGCAATGAAAAGACAGTGAGCTAAAAGATTGCAATGACATACCTTTACAGTGTGAAGAAGCTGTTCTTTATAGGATCTGCAAAGGTGTGAAAGCTGTGTAAAGGCCAAGACTGATTTTCACATGATTATGTGATGCTTTCTCTTGTAGAAATTGCAACACTTGGAAGAATTTTAAAAATTGTTGCTTTAAAAAGCAAATCCCAAATGACCTTCCAGTAAGAGTCTGTTCTTAACAAGTCAAATCCTTGAAACCAAAAACTCAAATTAAAATATTTAAATTTAAAGCTGATAATTTTTTTTATACATCTTTCAATTATGATGTGAATGTAGTTGTTCCCAAGAGGAAAAAAACAAGACAAAGCAAGATTGTTTTTCCCCTTAATTCCCCTTTTTTCAGAGGAAAAAGCTTTTTTACCAGCCCCAGATCACATACATGCACACTCACTGTGGTGAACCATTTCATATCCAAGCCACTCTAATTCTTCATCACTTTCTGACAATACGAGGGATTTGTGCTTTGTCCTTCTTTCAGATATTATTGTTTATTTTGCTGACCTGTTTCCTCCTCAAACAGGTACCTAAAAAAGGCCCAGTGGTGTTCCTTTACCCATAAGTATGACAACCTGAGTTAATGACTTACCCTTCCCTAACCAATACAGGGAATCTGCTCATATCTACAGTTGTACAGAGGTGCAGCAACAAGGTTGTCTTTGTCTATATTTTGGTCTGCTTGAATGCTATGCCCAAGCAGCTCAAGAAAAGTTGCTTATTTGCAGAGGAACTGAAGGCTGTCAGGAATGACAGCTGCATTATTTTTATACTTTCCAAATTAGCCACGTAGCTTTGCCTGTCACTGCAAAGTCTGTATTCCAGGAGGTACCACATTTATTACATCAACAAAATCCATAGATAACACACAAAAAGCCACGACTGGATTATTAAACCCCTTGTGAACTTTATTGCAATCCCTGATTTGACTAAGAAAGTCAGAACCAGGTCCTTCATTCCTCAACCTTGTGACCTATCATTCCACCATTGTGTAATTGAATTGCTTTACTTGCAGTTCTTAATGCTTGTCCAATTTCTTTTTCAGCTTTTCTTTTTGGAAGGCTGCACATGATGCCTCAAGGATTACCGTCAGTCCTCTTTACAAAGTGGCAAAGGAAACACTTCCAGGGAAAAAAAAAAGAGAAAAAAAAAAGCAAAAAAAAAGGAATTTTTTTTACATGATTATTATTAAATTTTGCGTGTGTCATGGTTTTCTTAGACAAGATGAAAAAACCCAAATCTAAGTTGTGATATACATTTGAGCTATGGTTGGTAGTGAACTGGAAAATTATAATGGATAGGCTATTCCATGGGGCTCAGATGGACTCCCAGCAAGATTCACTGTCTGTCTTACTGAAAGCCTGAAAGTACATATAAAATGTTTAAGGCTGACAGGCAGGATTTTCGCTGTCACTGGCAGCAGGGAAGTAAAAACTGGTCTGAGGGAAAGGAAGGTTTAACTCAGAATGAGGCTAACAAATCCAGAGGGTAGAGTTCAGGTTTTAAACTGGCCGTAAGTACATTTTTTGGATGGCTTACCATCGTGTAGCTCCACATGCTCAAAATAAATAGTTTAAAGATTATCATGTCTTCTGAAATTTATATTCTAGATACAGAAAGTTTAAAAAGAAGTATACAAGTGGGTAGATTACTCAAAAATTAACACTAATAAAAGGATGGGCAAAAGAAATGGATTTTAAAAAAAGATTTGAAAGGCACGTTGATACTTGATCCACAGAAAGTGAGAGATTATTTCAAACACTGGTATAGCGTATGGATGTACACAGAACCCAACAATTTGGGAAAAGGGATGAGAGTTTGGGAGAGAACAAATGCTACAGACGAGACGAGTTACAAAACTATACAGAAAAGTAAAGAGCTTAGATTTGATGTGGGTATTGGAGGATGAAGTGTCCTCCCTGTCTGACAGCTTCAGAGTGACATAAAATGGAGTCACAAAACTTACTTTGGCTGTAGTGCTCTGAGCAAAACGTAATGTATTTCTTCTGGCATGGAGGAGTCAAGTCTAATCAAGGGGAAGAGATGACTAAGAAGTGTGAAGATGTATTGACTTAGATGGTAAAGCACTATCTAATACATCACTGGATGGATGGCAGCGTATACCACTGGATATATTTTATCAAGTACGTTGTAGTGTAAAAGATGGGTTTTAGAAGAATAAAAAATAGACAATGAGTTAATGGGATGTAGAAAGAGCCGGGAAGTCAAGAAAAAATGACAAAGAAATCTGAAATAGCCCTCAAGTTCTGCTCCACAGAGATATAGTAGAGGGGAAAATAAAACAGCATGGGCATGAAGAGGGAAGAGACAGCTCACTGTAACATCCAGAGAGAGTGAGATTAGAAGCTTTGAAATATACGTGAGTGTGGGTTTAGGCTGCATCAGAAATACAGGCAGAAATCCTTGAACATCGAAAATAGCACTGGGCACCATTCAGAGGAAAGAATTTCTAGAAAGATGAGGCTAGAGATTGAGTTAAATAGATATTCAATAGATTTTATCCATTGACTCATCAATGAACGAAAGGAAGACATGGATACAAGCACTGATAAATTCAACAGCAAGCTAAAACTTTTATAGACAACTATGATACAGTACATTTCTATAGCATGTGAGTACAGGGATTATCACATACATTGGGCTACCAGGCAAACCAAATTCCTTGAGTCTATTAGGCATCAAACTGAATGAACTACAGAGACATCCTGGTCTGAAGACGACCCCGCATATCTCAGTTCCTTCAAACAAAGCACAGACTATACGAGCTAATCTCTCAGCAACACTTATTCTGTGAGCTAACTTTTGCTTTAAGGTCCCACAGTCTCTTACCTGAGATTTATAGCTAAGAGCTTGTATTTTGTCATAATCAAGTACCCTGGAGATCACTGTTGTAGCGGAATTGCCCAGAGATGTAGAAAAATTTATTTTGGTGGTGAAAAGAAAATCAACGTGTTTGACCAAAGTCAGTTAGGCTTAATGAGAAAAGTTTTACCTGACCCTGGCTAAATCTGGTCATGGTTTTCTCTACAATACATCCTGTAGCCTCATCTAACAGAAAGGTGAGTAGCTTTTTCACAGAACCACAGAATCACAGAATCGTTGAGGTTGGAAGGGACCTCCGGAATTGATCTGGTCCAACTCCCCTGTTCAAGTAGAGCCTCTTGGTGCCAGCTGCCCAGGACTGTGTGTCCAGGGGGCTTTTGAATAACTCCAAGGATGGAGAATTCACAACTGCACTGGGCAGCCTATGACAGTGCTCAGTCACCCTCAGGATAAAAAAGTGTTTCCTGATGTTCAGAAGGAATCTCCTGTGTTTCAGTTTGTGCCCGTTGCATCCTGTCCTGTCACTGGGCACCACTGAAAAGATCCTGGCTCTTTCTTCTTTGCAGCCTCTCTTCAGGTATTCATATACTCTCATAAGATCCTCTGCCTGAGCTTTCTTTTCTCCAGACTGAACAGTCCCAGCTCTCTCAGATTTTCCTCACAGGAGAGATGGTCCAGTTCCTTAATCATCCTTGTGGCCCTTGGTTGGACTCTCTCCAGTATATCCATGTCTCTCTTGTGCTGGGGAGCCCAGAACTGAATACAGCACTCTATGTATGGCCTCACTAGTGCCGAGAAGAAGGATCACCACCCTTGACCTACCAGCAATACTTCGTCTAATGCAGCCCAGGATACCATTTGCCTTCTTTACTGCAAGGGCACATTGCTGGCTTTTCTTCAACTTCATGTCCACCATGACCACCAGGTCCTTTTCTGCTAAGCTGCTTTCCAGTTCAGTTGTTCCCAGCATATATTGGTGCATGGGGTTGCTATTGGTGCAGGACTTTGAACTTCCCCTTGTTGATGTCCATGTGGTTCCTGTCAGCCCATTTCTCTGGCCCGTCGAGGTCCCTTTGGATGGCAGCACAACCCTGTGGCATATCAGGCACTCATCCCAGTTTTGTGTCAGCTGTAATCATTTAGTCATTTGTAATCCTGATGTGGAGAAAAATAAAAAAGAACCTCCATGCAGTTGCATACGTGTATGACTAATGTGGACCAATCATTTGATGTAACCTTAACCCAAAATGTGATGCTAGCCATTGAGTTGTGATAATCCTTCTCCATCCTCTTCTTGCTTCACAGTGTTCATGGCTTGTCAGAAGATGGAACTTCCAGAGGTGCACAACCCTGAGAAGTTTTATATGATGAGGAACAAGTAACTTTTTTTGTGATAAGTATGCATTTCTTTGTGTGGTGTATCATAGAATCATAGAATGGTTTGAGTTGGAAGGGATGTTAAAGATCATCTCATTTCAGCCCCCCTGCCATGGGTAAGGACACCTTATGTTAGACCAGGTTGCTCAAAGCCCTATCCAACCTGGCCTTGAAAACTTCCAGGGATAGGACATCCACAACTTCCCTGGGCAACCTGTTCCAGTGTCTCACCACCCTCAGAGTAAAGAATTTCTTCTTAATATCTAATCTAAATCTACCCTCTTTTCAGTTTAAAACTGTTACGCCTTGTCCTATTGCTACACTCCCTGATAAAGAGTCCCTCCTCATCCTTCCTGTAGGCCTCCTTCAGGTACTGTAAGGCTGCTATAAAGTCTCCCCAGAGGCTTCTCTTTTCCAGGTGAAACAACCCCAACTCTCTCAGCCTGCCTTCATAGGAAAGGTGCTCCAGCCCTCTGATTATCTTTATGGCCCTCACCTGGACTTGCTCCAACAGGTCTTCTTATCTTGGGGGCTCCAGAGCTGGACACAATACTCTAGGTAGGGTCTCACGAGAGTGGAGTAGAGGGGCAGAATCACCTCCCTTGACCTGCTGGCCACGCTTTTTCTGGTGCAGCCCAGGATACAGTTGGCCTTCTGGGCTGCAAGTGCACATTGTTGGCCCATGTTGAGTTTCTCATCCACCAACACCCCCAAGTCCCTCTTCTCAGGGCTGCTCCTGGTCCATTCTCCACCCAGCCTGTATTTGTGCATGGGATTGCCCCAACTCATGTGCAGGATCTTGCACTTGGGTTGGTTGAACTTCATGAGGTTTGCACAGGCCCACCTCTCAAGGCTGTTAAGGTCTCTCTGGATGTCATTCCTTCCCTCCAGCATGTATGCTGCACCACACAGCTTGGTGTCGTTGGAAATCTTGCTGAGGGTGCACTCAATCCCACTGTCCATGCCACCAACAAAGATGTTAAACAGCACCTGTCCCAGTACCAACCCCTGAGGAACACCACTTGTCACTGGTCTCCAGTTGGACACCAAGCTGCTGACCGCAACTCTTTGAGCGCAGCCATCCAGCCAATTCCTTATCAACCGGGTGGTCCATCTATCAAATCCATGTCTTCAATTTAGAGACCAGGATGTTGTGTGGGACAGTGTCAAATGCTTTGCACAGGTCCAACTAGATGATGTCAGTTGCTCTTCCCTTATCCACCAATGCTGTAATGCCATTGTAGGAGGCCACCAAATTTGTCAGGTATGATTTGCCCTTAGCAAAGCCATGTTGGCTGTCGCTGATCACCTCTTTATTTCCCATGTGCCTTAGCAGAGTTTCTAGGAGGATCTGCTCCATGATCTTACCAGGCACAGAGGTGAAACTGACCGGTCTGTAGTTCCCCGGGTCTTCCTTTTTTCCGTTTTTAAAAATGGGGGTTATGTTTCCCCTTTTCCAGTCAGTGGGAACTTCATCGGACTGCCACGACTTCTCAGATATGATGGATAGTGGCTTGGCAACTTCATCTGCCAGTTCCCTCAGGACCTGCAGATGAATCTCATCAGGTCCCGTGGACTTGTGCACCTTCAGGTTCCTTAGATGGTCTTGAAACATCTAATGGTCCTATGTCAGGTATTGAAAGATGTTTTAACATGACATCCTTATGGATTGTTTCACCGAGCTTACATAATAATGCACATTTGGAGTATCCCACCAAGATCAAAAGCAATGAATTTTCATTGGGTGACGTCCAAATAATTTT
>VYXH01001644.1:117596-140917 GCA_013397275.1 Burhinus bistriatus | reverse complement strand
TTTTTTTTTTTTTTTTACAAATGACGGTGCTAGGTCCTTTACCCTCTACTTAGACTAGGTTTACCTGTTTCAGAACAGGAAACTGTCCATTTAGAAAGGTGGCTTACTCTTATAGAACAACCCTCAAACTGTGAGATTCTGTCATATAATCGATTATTTGCACAAAGCCATGTGTCTGTGAAGTTCATGGTACCCCTGGGAAATAATGTAAAATAGATTAGGAGATTAAATGTGAGAATATTGGTTTTCACTGACCGTATTACTAATCTTTTTCTAAGATAAGTGTTTCATTAAGACTTTCCACTGGGCACCCAGACAGCAGCTTCCTGATCAATAAAATAATTCATTCTACAGAGAAGGTTTAGAAAACTATGTATGGGTGTGTGGGACCAGCAATTGGTTTATTCTTTTAAGAAAAACACAACAAACTTCAGTAAGTTTTGATGAATAAGCATTTAAAAAATGAAAACAATCTTTATAAAATGCCACATTTGTTGCTCGTTTTTTTAAAATGCTTTGTGTGCTGAACTTCATATGTTGTCACACACAAAATATACTGCTATGATCATTTCTTTTCAGTAGAACGAATCCAATATGGACAAGATATATCCAAAATTTGTCATCTTCAAATCTGATTCTGCAGCCAGATTTACTAGTAGAAACTGAACTAATATCTCTGAAGCTATTAATGGGTTCACAAACTGGTAGTCTTGATTTCATTTATTTGGTTTTTAACATGAAAGAACTAAAATTATTTTTGCTGTTCAGTGGGCTGCTTTTTATGAGCTAGTCTAGCCTTGATCTGATGTTGATTGTATAACTAATGGAGATGGTTTTAGAGGTACCATAAAATCTGCAACATGTTATCTTGCACTGTAATGCAAATAGGTCATGCAAGCTAAGCAGGATCTGTAGTAGGAGGCGTTAATAGCGACTGCTGCAAGTATCATCACTGTTCTGCCTCCTGAGTTAATGCTAGATTAGAGACCTTGTAAATAAATGCTTCATAGAAAGGAAGCAGACCAGGTACACTAGCAGCATTCAACTGTCATGATGATGATTTCAACCTTAAATCATCAGATTTCCTGTAGACTTCAGAAAAGTGGCTCTAGGCAGAGTGAAAAGAGGCCTCGAATGAATAGCTACACATAGAGCTAACAGACATTTCAGATCCATGAGGGTGAGTAACATGGACCTCTGGGAGCCCATGGACTTATCTAAAGCTGCTTTCAGTGAGCAGGGCCATGCTACCCTACATCTCTGTGACCTGTAAAGTAAAACTAGTTCCATTTGGGTAGGGAACATCTCTCCAAAGCCTGCATGCTTCTGCATGCCATCTCTCCATGGAAATCTCTGCTATCCAGTAAGCCTCATTTCATTAAGCCGATCCACCATTTTTCAAAAGGATAGTAGGGAAGGAGAAAGGATTACTACTTCTGTTTTGTAGCAGATTAGTTTCCAATTTTTTTAGGAGATGCTTATCTCATTTTGCTTCCAGCTTCAATTTGTCTGTTTACTAACTATGTTTGGTGGTATCTGTTAGGTTGTGCCAGAGATAATTTTGTAACCTAAGCAAAACACTTATCCCTCTCACCTTTTTTTAAAAAAGAAGCCCTAAAGAAAAAAATCAACAAAATGCCTAGATGATATAGCCAACCTGTCAGGTGTGGCGAATAGACTTTTTTATCCTTAGCATATGACAAACATGATGATCAAAAAAGGCTTAAATGACCTTTTCCACCATTCTGTATGTCACATAAACAAACTCAAACCATGGCAATAAAATACTATTTGCTATCAAACTTTCTATATGGCAAAAAAGTTTTGTTTTGTTTTGTTTTGGTTTTTTTTAATTCTCTATTTTTCCCAATAAATAGCTAAATAAACAAAGCTCGGTAGCAGGGAGTAAATAAATCTCTAAAACATATCTTTGATGATTTTCTATAGAGTGTTTTAAGGTAAACTTTCAACCCACTTTCCTCTGAGGAAACTGAAAAATATTGCTTCAGAGTAGTGACAGAAGCCTTTCATTTTTTTGTGTCTTAAATCATATCAATATCGGAAAGATTTGGCTAATAAGTAAAACAGTTATTTCAGTTGAACACATTACATGGACAGGAAGGAACTTTCCTAAATATGCTCAAAAATAAGTTCAGTAAGTCTGAATGTGCACTTTTATCATCTGTTTTCCTCATTTTTACAATACCAGTAAATACAGTATAGTTTGAGGAAGAAAGGGAATTTTAGAATTTTGGGAAAAAGAAGTACTGTAAAAGAGCTGCTCATTAAAAAAAAATGCATTTCTTTGCAAGTAAAGTTCAAACAAGATTGACTGCTAATTTAACTTTTAGTTGGTCCTAAATACTAGGAGTGAAGTGAAGCATTTTTACTGATAAGAGAAACAACCACAATATCCACAAAATCTTAAATAAAATAAAAATGCAGATAATAGATACAAAATCTCCATGGCAGGTTGAGAAAGATTTTGATTTTTTATTCTGCATTCTATACCAATTCCTAGCTTTGCACCCTTGTAGGTACAGTAGGTCTCTTATTTCTAAATAACTCCTGAAATCCAGGAATTAGTTTTACGGTGAGTCTTATGTGGTGGCATGTGTATCACTTTGCTCAGACTGATTCTTTTAGAGCACCCACCTTGCAATGTTATTCTGAATCACCTTTTGTAGAGGTTTCTCTCTGCCACTGATAACATGGAGAGCTCACGGAAACTAACAGTCTAACTCAGCAGTGATATGAAACACTACTGTAAATGATTCTAAAACCTCCAGCACCCTATGGTTTTCTAACATATTATGATGTAAATAGATGTAGTGGCCCTTAATGACAAGAGGGGTAGAATCTTTTCAAACAAGGCTCCCAGGCATCACTACAACAGAGGAGCACATAATAACTTTGTTGACTGATGCACAAAGTCCTAGTTCCTCAGGTGACACTTTCAGTCCACTCCTCCATTACTGAGTTTTGGGATATATGTCTGTTGGATATATGTCCTGTTGTTTGAGAACTCATTGGTCATTGTCTTCTTAGAATGACATTCACTTGACCAAACATAGATGTCTGTGATGTAAATGTCTGAGCTAGTCACACTTAGGCTCCCTTTATAGCCAATGCAGAAAAATAAGTATTTGTACACTGTGATTCATCTCACCGAAAAGTCACTGTCTAAAATATATCAGACAAGTTGTGCCCGAAAAATGCCCATTTCTCTTCACTGACTGCAAAAAGAACCTGAGATGCCTGACTCAAATACAGATGCCAAAAGGGAGGAATTCCATTCACATTTTCCCTTAATAATTCCTTTGTCTCTTTTGCTGCCTTTTTAGGAACAGCACATAAACACTAAACCACTGTCTCTAGCTCCAAAGCATGGATGTACAGCATGGACCTACACCTTTCCTGAGCACAGTAATGTCCCAATTCTGACAATAACGCAAGGCCAGATCCTAGATCTTCCCCAACTATGACACTATGGCGACACATCTTGCCTGCCGTAGGCTGCTGCAAGTTATCCTCCTTTAAAAAACTTAATTCTGGTTGTCTATCCCAAGACAGTTCTCTTTATGCATCTCGCAAGCCAGCTCTCTGACTCCAGGTATCAGTCTCTGCTGCTTCCCCCCGGCTTTATCCAGAACACAGATTTGCTGCTGCTAGAGTTTCCGCTCAATAGATTCATCACAGTACAACACACAGAGGACAGACTATTACCTGCATGCCCCACAGCAGGATCCTAATAGCTTTACTGCAGGATATTTGAAAGTTGAAAGAGATACCCATTAAAGGGCTTAACAGCCACAGTGGGCTCATGCCCTTAAGTTGTGTTAATGGGGGAAGTAATCTATGGTCTGTCTCTATCTTTGACTCACCCACGGTACCTGGCAGGATCAGAAGCTCAGTTCATTCAATACATTCAAATGAAGCACCTGATTGTAGGTGCAATAAATTCTCTGTATGGTAGGACAGTAAGGCAGAGAGCTGTTTCATTTCAAGCAGTAACTGAACTAACATTCTGTTCTTGCCACGTATTATGGGTGTCAAAGATACACATAGACTCTTCAGCCTAAAGGTAGGACATCTATTGTTCACATCATTCACCCTAATTATCTTGACTCCTCAAAGTAGTATGGTACCTTTTATATAGCCTTTGGTACTCACAAAAGAGCTTGGAAGGTTGACAGTTTTTATCACAACCTTGAATCTCAGCTTTTTTTTCCAGAAGAAGCTTCAAGGTGTTACACTGAGGTAAGTCATGGGGTACCCCAGCACTACGTGTGCCTGTATTGTCCACTGTATGGTGATGTGTTTTGGCTCAAAGTTTTGTGGGTTTTTTTGGGTGTAGGGGTGGTTTATTCCCACTGTGGATGAAATGCCAGTTTTAGATTTACATGTCCTTACCTGGAGTTAGGGAAGTTTTGGGTTCATTCTTGCTAGCTTCTGGAATAAACTTTTGATAGTTCATACAGTTGTTCATGCTGGATGACAGCTCACTTAAAAGAAACAATGCTTAAACGGGGTGTCAGTATGATCTCTGATTTTCTCAGACCCCATCAAAGATACACGGCATTTTGAGAAATAGTTGTACTTTTATTAAAGGTACAGATATAGCAATCTGATATCATTTTCCTGACCTAAACGTAAATAATTAAACTCTGTTGGAAACACAGTATAAAAACTCAAAGTGTATGTGCGTGTTATCTGGTCAAAATAGTTTCTATAAAGTTTATTAAGATCTTAATGGCCTTCAAAAGTGAGAACTGTCTGATTTCATTCTATCCTTCTCAGTGATAGATTCCTATTTAGACTAGATTCTGAACTTTTTATGTAGTCAACTGGTAGTTATAGAAACTTCCAGAGGGCAACATGCCTTTCCTAAGCATTTAAAACAGGCAAGATGAATTCAGTTATTCCCACTAATGAGAGAGAGCGTGCAAGAGCAAGAGTAAGAGCAAGAGCAAGAACTTCAGTTTTTACATAGCTAAAATGAGGTGACACGAATATTACCTACTTCAATATTTGGCAAACACATCTATAGGAACTGTAATGACTTCACCAGACAGATGAAGAAAGAATGTGTCGTAGGCTTCCAGTTGCTGGAGAACTCCAAACTTAAAAACCAGTATGGTAAATGCATGCAAAAAAGTATTTGCAAGATATGTAGAAAAAGGAGGAATTAACATACTTCTTGGCTTTCTGGAACTACAGAATTCTAAGCCAAACTGAAGAAAAAATGTTGCTGAATATGAATAAAGTGAATTCAGAAATATTAATTTTCCTTGCTTGCACTCCTGCTTAGCAATTTAGATCTAAGCAAATGCACAAAACCACTAACTCCTTAGACATACTTTTTCACCTTCTTTGTTAGTACTGTTGTGTCTTTTCAAAGTTGTATCTACGTCAAAGTAGTATGTGTGAAAAATCAAACCCCAAATGTCAAATATAACTGCAGGAAAATTGTTTTGTTTATTGATTTCTTGAGTGAATCTCTACGACAATAAAGAGATTGAATGAAGCGTTATCTTAGAGAAGCACCGGTTTAGGCCACCGATACATTTGATCCTTTGCAGAAAAAAAGACCCTTTCTTTTTTTTTTTTTTTGAAATGGATTGGCGTCTACCCAATAAAGGAAAAAAACCCACAACAAACTGCAAAGAAAATTGAGGTCCTCGTAAACTAATTTTCTAGTGGATTTGAGTTCCTTACTGCTCACCGTGTACATCAAAGGAGGAACTTGGCATCTGTAGTACTCCTGAGACGCATGAAATCCCAGGAAAGAACAAATGAATTGTGTTATCCACCATGTCCAAAAAATATGGGCTAACTTTATGGTTTTACTGGACCTCTGAGGTTCAGCTGAGTATTTACCTTCATAGAATATCATTGAAGGAATGACATCAGCCTATTTCATTTTTTCTGGACAGTATACACAGCAGTGAGTGAAAATATGAAAGGGGTCAAATATTCGTTAGATTTGAACATGTTATATGGATTCCATGGAATTCCAAAGAAGTCAAAGGATTTTGGAGAATTTTGATTTACACTAAAAATTCCAATCCAAAATAAAAATAAAAAGAAAAACCCTATCAATCTTATTAAAGAAAATATGATAATAACATGGGGTAACATGGGGTAAGGTGAAAATGCTTATATTAGAGCTTCTTTTGTTTTAAAAGATGAAGTAAGCTGTCCAGTTGATTTCAATGAGCTTAAAATTACATACTTAAAGGTTATCCTTCCTTTTTTTTTTGTTTTTTTGAAAATTGAGGCTAATATGAGCAGATCATAATTAAACAGAAGCCAATAGTTATAGTATGACAGGTGTTATGAATTCCATGTTTCTAATGTTAGAAGAACAGAAAAAATATCACACAATGGACTTTTGCATAATTTAACCTCATAAGGATTTGAAAATGAAAAAAAAAAAGAAAAGAAAGGAATGCTTATTCACGTACATGAGAGCTTCATTTCAAGATACTATTGTGCTTAATCAAAAATATTTTCTGTTCCACTTTCCAGGAATTTTAATTTTCTAAAAGAAATGATTGTCAATCAAGAATTATTAGAGTCCTTAAAGGACTTACCTCAGATCTCAATATTAGAAGAAAAAAAGATATATCTGGCTTTCCACATTATTAAATATTTTGAACAGATAAAATAATTTTTAAAGGAGTAAAACCAACCAGAATTTCTCTGGTATTTATATCCTACATTTTCAGATATCATATTCATAAACCAATGTTTTCTGGTTTTTCGTTTGTGGGCTTCAGAATACAAAGGTGAAAAGAACAAGTGACGAATATACATTATAAGATGGTCTATTGTGGACCTTACTGCTACCAGTCAATTGCTCTACAGGAAGTATTTCTTGAACCTCAGAAAAGATCAAGTATGTGAAATCACTCTGTTGATCCCTTCCCCAAACTTTCAATTCTCCACAAAGCAGAAAGTGACCCATTGTGTTAAATCCACAACTCGGTCCACTCTAATCGCACACAATAAGAACATACCCCATCAATCTACACGTTAAATCTGATGGAAGATACAAAGCTGTTTGTACAAGCATACAGATACTGATTTGGCAGAAATGCTATACGATGCAGTGGTGTTTCAGAGAGGGTTGAAAACGCTTTCAGAATTCCAAATAATTAAGGTCTATTTGACAGAATCACAGACTGGTTGAGGTTGGAAGGGACCTCTGGACATCATCTGGTCTAAATCTCCTGCTCAGGCAGGGCCACCTAGAGCCAGTTTGTCAGGAACTTGTGATGGGTTGACCTTGGCTAGGTACCAAGTGCCCACCAAGCTACTCTATCACTCCCCCTCCTCAACAGGGCAGGGGGATGACATATGTCAAAAAAAGGTCATGTGTTGAGATAAGGACAGGGAGATCAGTTACCAATTACTATTGCAAGCAAAACAGACTCAACTTGGGGAAATTAATTTAATTTATTGCCAGTCAAATCAGAACAGGATAATGAGAAATAAGAACAAACCTAAAAAACACCTTCCCCCCAGTCCTCCCTTCTTCCCAGGCTCAACTTCAGTCCCAACTTCTCTACCTCACTGCCCACAGCAGCACAGGAGGATGAGGAATGGGGGTTGTGGTTAANAGAATTCCAAATAATTAAGGTCTATTTGACAGAATCACAGACTGGTTGAGGTTGGAAGGGACCTCTGGACATCATCTGGTCTAAATCTCCTGCTCAGGCAGGGCCACCTAGAGCCAGTTTGTCAGGAACTTGTGATGGGTTGACCTTGGCTAGGTACCAAGTGCCCACCAAGCTACTCTATCACTCCCCCTCCTCAACAGGGCAGGGGGATGACATATGTCAAAAAAAGGTCATGTGTTGAGATAAGGACAGGGAGATCAGTTACCAATTACTATTGCAAGCAAAACAGACTCAACTTGGGGAAATTAATTTAATTTATTGCCAGTCAAATCAGAACAGGATAATGAGAAATAAGAACAAACCTAAAAAACCCCTTCCCCCCAGTCCTCCCTTCTTCCCAGGCTCAACTTCAGTCCCAACTTCTCTACCTCACTGCCCACAGCAGCACAGGAGGATGAGGAATGGGGGTTGTGGTTAATTCATAACACTTTGCCTCTGCCTCTGCCTCCTCCTCATGCTCTTCCCCTGCTCCAGCACAGGGTCCCACCCATACAATATAATCCTTCATGACCTACTTCAACATAGGTCCTTCCCATGGGTTGCAGTTCTTCAAGAACTGCTCCAGTGTGGGTCCTTTCTATGAAGTACAGTCCTTCAGGAATGGACTGCTCCAGTGTGGGTCCCCCATGAGGTCACAGGTCCTGCCAGAAAACGTACTCCTGCTTAGACTCCTCTCCACTGGCTCCTGCCTAGAGCCAGCTTCCTCTTGGACTCTCCACAGGGTCACAGCTTCCTTCAGGGCACATCCACCTGCTCTGGCATGGGGTCCTCCATGGACTGCAAGGTCAATATCTGCTCCACCTAGACCTCTGTGGGCTTCAGGGGAAAAACTTCATCACCATGGGCTTCACCATGGGCTGCAGGGGAATCTCTACTCTGGTGCCTGGAGTATGTCCTCCCCCTCCTTGTTCACTGACCTTGGTGTCTGTATAGTTGTTTTTCTCACATGTTCTCACTCCTATCTCTCTGCTTCTGTTGTGCAGCTTTTTACCCTTTCTTAAATATGGTGTCACAGAGGTACTACCAACATCTTTGATTGGCTTAACTTTGGCCAGCAATGGGTCCACCTTTGAGCTGTCTGGAACTGGCTGTGTCTGACATGGGGACAGCTTCTGGTCTCTTCTCATAGAAGCCACCCCTGCAGCCTGCCACCCACCCCAAAAAAAATAATCTNGCCTGCCACCCACTCCAAAAAAAATAATCTTGCCACATAAACCCAATACACATGTCCAGATGGCTTCTGAATAACTCCAAGGAGGGAGAATCCACAACCTCCCTGGGCAGCCTGTGCCAGTGTTCCATCACCCTCACAGTAAAAGAGTGTTTCCTGATGTTCAGAAGGAACCTCCTGTGCTTCAGTTTGTGCCCATTGCATCTTGTCCTGTCACTGGGCACCACTGAAAAGAGCCTAGCTCTTTCTTCGTTGCACCCTCCCTTCAGATATTCATATACTCTTATAAGATTCTCCCTAAGTCTTCTCTTCTCCAGGCTGAACAACCCTGACTCTTTCAGACTTTCCTCACAGGAGAGGTGATCCAATCCCTTAATCATTCTTGTGGCCCTTCATTGGATCTCCAATATGTCCATGTCTGTCTTGTGCTGGAGTGCCTGGAGCTGGACACAGAACTCTGGGTGTGGCCTCACCAGGGCTGAGTAAAGGCGAAGGATCACCTCCCTTGACTTGCTGGCAATACTTTACCTAATGCAGCCAGATTTGGGAAACAGCTGAACAATGTTTTCATGGTAATCTTTTTCTAATGAAATGTTCTGATGTAAGCAAATAGAGCATTTGCAGAAAATTAATCACCTCGAATCATAGAATTAATGTTATTACACTGAGAAAATGGTAGATTTTTGTTACTGTACTAGCTACCTGTCTGTGAATATATGTCAGGATGGATGGATGTCATTGTCTCACCTCGAGATTGTCAGAAAAGTGGCACAGCACATAATGTTTTTTGTTTGTTTTTTTTTTTTAAAAAGTGTTAAGATGAAAAAACCCCACACCTGTGCAGTAGAAAGAATTTGTTTCAGTTATTGATTTAAATTTTAATTTTACGTCTTAAGTACCATACAAAAACTGGTAACTGGCAATAAGAAAACTGTTGGGGATGTGATCCAGAAGGTTTCCAGCAACAGATGACAAATTGTCATTTTACCAGAAAGATATTTTCCAGAGCAGCAATTTTTCCATTGTTTCTATTTTATTATTGTTCAAACTGTGGATTCTAGGACTTGTTTGAAGACCACTGAGTCTTCAGTTGACTTCTGTATATTTCAGTTAGGACCACAGGATGTTAACAGTTAATATCCATTTAGTGTGTGGAATGTAATACAGATTTTTTTGCTACATCAGTAAGGCATTTTATAGAAACTACCATATAGTAGTTGGCTGTGTAGAGAATTTTAAAAGGGTTGTTTTTCTTTCTTTTTTTTTTTTTTTAAATAATTTGGGTATTGAGCTAAAAAAACCCTGAGCTATATTTACATTAAATTTACTTATTCACCAACATTTCTTTATGGTCCTAAGAACACCAACCTAGCAGAATATTGAAAATCTTATGCTATTCTAGCACCAAAGATACATGTAAAAATTAGTACAAATTTAGAAGAGTTTGTCCAAAGGTTCTTCTAATGTAATTATAGATGCTGAACTTATAATTCCTATCAGTAAATCACAAGAGCTTATATTGTTTACTGCTAGGATTTCAAATTGCTGACAAATTCTCCTGATGAGTGTCTTTAGCTCCTAAATCAGCAGAGGTCCAAGGAATGTGTTAGTGACCTCAGCACTCTTTCTGCAATAGAAACGTGAGCTGTGTTCTGATGAAACTTAATTCTTTTGGAAGTTAACTGTAAAATGACTCTGTGACAGTAATTTGTGACTCTGTGACAGTATCATCCTCTGTATATCTGCCATTAAGAGAAGGAAAAATTAAAGCAATGTAGCTGGTTCATCTCTCTTCCCTGTAGAGGTGTAATGGTGTTCAGGCAGGTAAAAATGTGGTATTAAGAGGGTTTTGACCCTTCTATTACTACTGGCCAGTGTAACTTGCTTCTTTATCAGAAGGCACAGTTCAGATCATATTTTGCATTTAGACTGAGACTGAATCCTAGCCCTTTGACACGTTATGTCAGTTTAAACTTGTCACTTTCTCTTCTAGGACATATTGTCTTCTCTAGTTATAGAATAACATCTTTTTAGGATTATGTCACTAGACTTTAGTTATCTTATCTAAAGTAGCTGTTTTAGGCTCCCTATGCAGTGAATGTGTACTGACTAACAATTCCCGAAGGTGATTCATTCAAATTGACTTGATAGTAGTTTTGAAAGGGAATGAATGCTCCTTCAAAGTGTCTTTCTTTTTATTTACTGACTATAGAAATAACCTATGTAACTAGTTTAACCTAGATCGCTAACTTTTAGATAAAGATAGCTGGAATAAACAGCAGTCTACTGCCACTACTATTACCCAATAATCTATCAATAAGCAGTCTAGTCAATTGTATTTCCTAAAATATTCTTAAAAATTTTCTGACATCAAAAGCCTATCAGTTGTAATCTGAAAATCTAACTGTGGCAATATTTGTCTCTAAAATAACACTAAAGGAACAAAAAAATCAGATACATAGTAGTGTTTAATTCAGAGGTTTGAGTATAATCTTTATACTCCTGTCATCCAATTTCCAAAGGCTAACCTTCTCCCTCCCAATTTCAGTGAAATGTAAGAAAACTGCTGCCAGCCCACCTTTAACTAAAACTGATCAACAATGGAAAACCCACAATTCTCCATTGGCTTTTACCCATATATCCTTGCACATCCAAAGCAGTGTGGAAAAAACCTAACCAAACTGGAAAAAAAACCCAAATAACAAAAAACCCCTAACCCCTGGAAGATGTGTGAACAAAACCCAGCTAAGCAGAAATGTGTTCAATATTCCAGTGCACAAACTAAACAGTCACACAATAATTGAAGGAGAAAATGCACATGAGGGCACATAATACTACCAGGCTTCCAAAAGCTGCTCTTGTGTCAGGCAGGACACAGCATAGAATCATAGAATCATAGAATCATTTAGGTTGTAAAAGACCCTTAAGGTCATCGAGTCCAACTGTTAACCTAACACTACCAAGTCCACCACTAAACCATGACCCTAAGCACAACATCTACATGTCTTTTAAATACCTCCAGGGGTGGTGATTCAGCCACTTCCCTGGGCAGCCTGTTCCAGTGCTTGACAACACTTTTGGTGAAGAAGTTTCTCCTAATATCCAATCTAAACCTCCTGGAGCAACTTGAGTGGTTGGAGCCATGATGTCTGTAGAATTTCAGAGGAAGTACTACTAATGCATGGCTGAAAGCCTACTTAGAAGCAAGTTGTGTTAGAATACGCTTTTTAATTGGAGCTCTAGGGGCCATGAACACATCTTCATCAAACGCAGACACAATCTCCATGGAAAAGAAAGTATTCACAGTATTGCTGATGATCGATATTTTTGTACTGTAAATATTTAGCAACTAAATTTTATGACTGGCTTTTGTGCACATGAAGGAGGGAAGTGGGATTAGCCATATCTGCAAATGCAGCAAAGCAAGTATAATGTGACTTACTGATTTGTGTATTAGAAATATGTGACTCAGGCATATAATTGTAGGAAATTCAAGGAAAATGGCTGAATTGCCTGCAACTGGAAAATCAGGCAGATGTTGGGCTTCTTCCTTTCTCAGTTTACAGCTGTTAATTTTCTATAAGTCCTTAATGTAGAGAATAAGCAAGGGGGGAAAAGCCACAAAATTCTGGCTTTGTTAGTTGTCACTGTTTGACAGAAGTAGATATGATAGTGAGGGTGGCTTATATTGTGTACTGGAACCTTCTTAGAAATCTTTGCTGGCAAAATTTTTGCATGTTTGTGGTTGAGGTATTTTTAATTTTTTCCCATGGAATTTTAGAGATAGACAATTAAAGAAGACCTGTGAGATGACAAGGAAAATGCTGTGATTGCTTCTTACTCTTCATGGTGACTTCCAGAATGTAAAACCAACCAGTTTTAGGTGCCATCAGCCCTCAGTATGACATAGTATCTAATAGTTGCTCAGCATGTGTGTAGCTTTTTTAAAATTTGGGTTTGGGTGGAGAGGTAGAAGAGTTTTCACTATTTTTATACCATTGAATATTTGAGCTGTAATGACCATTGAGATTCTCATATAAAATCACTGTTTTCTGTGTCACTTTCTAATACATCTGGACTGCAGTTAGATATCAGCCTAGGCTTTAAATGTCCTTTTGACCTCTGATTGTACAAATACTGTAACACCAATATGATATAACCGTGTAACATCAATAGGTGGAATGTCAACTTTCTGGGATTCCCTTTATCTATGTTAATACAGTATTTCGAATTACTACTTGAAAAGTTAGAGAGTTAATTGCCTAAAAGCAGTATATTCCAGGAAGTTTATGTTTTTTTCCAGCAAGTTATATGGTATTTTTCATTAGCATATCTACAGAAGCAAAGATGATTAGAAATATATTACAAGTTATACTTCATCTGCATTTTGGTGGGTTTTTTTTCCTATAAATATTTCAAGTTCTGTAGCTCAGTAGTACACAGTGCTTCTTTATCATTTGTTTTTTCTGTTAAAGTACATGAAAATGTAGTTTGTGTTTCTATACTGGCCTACAGTGTGCAATGACTTACAAAGAAGTGGAAAACTGTAAATTATTTATACAGCTAGATCCTTCCATTTTGTTTTCATCCAATTTCGACACTCATTTTTTTTCATGGTGGGAGAGATTCCAAGTACAGAACATGTATCAACAGGCACAATAGTGAGAATCCTTGCTAAAATATGATTGAATTCAGCATGATAAGTTATTCTTTAAATGCTCTTGTGCATTTTTATTGCCTAGTTAAGCAGTAAAATGCATGTGTCATTGGTTATGGATATAAATATGTCTCAGCATGTTTTAGCTAGTACGTCAGAAAGAAAAACACTGCGTCTTAGAATCTGTAATTTTCGCATAGGAAAGAACATATAAACCCAGATCATCTGGTTGTGACTATTTAAAGGAACTTTCAGCAGTAGTACTATACAAACGAAAGGAAAAATGATTTAAAGACAATGCTCACAGGCTGAATGTAATGCATACTTTCATGCACATACAATTATGTGTAATAAATTAAACGTATTCTACTCATGATGCTCATATCTAAGACTATAGAGTTGTATATAACTGTTGAAAGATCATGGACCGTACAGAGCTGTGTAATACATTAGAGGGATCGTATAGTACTTAAAAGGACTAGATATTAGAAACATATTTCAGTTTTCTCTATCCACAAAATCTGTATGGAAGAATATCTTCCAACTCTGTTAAATATAACACATATTCAACGTTTCTTTTAAAATTACTATGTAATAACACCTTTCCTGGAAAATAATGGTTAACTAACATAAAGAGTAGCCTGCAAAATGAGGTTTTAAGAACCGGAGTGCAATGAAGGAGAAGGAACCACTAGCAATGTTGTTGCAAATGTGAAGGTCTAAGCAAATGTAAGAAAACCATAAAAATGTCTTTTGCTGGATCTGCTCACAATCAAAAAGCCAAACTACTGGACATGAAAATGGTTCTAAGAGACTGAAGCAAATAGTAAACTTTAAACTATATGTGGTTTGGGGACTGTATTTAACTTATGCTAATCAACTTGTTTGAGAACCGGTATCTGTAGTAAGACTAACAGCAAGGTAGGGATAAAATGTCCCATTGTCCCCTAGGGTAAAAAAACAATACACATGTAGAGTATTAACTAGCAAAAGGTAGGTAATATAGTATAAAATCGATGTCACCATTAAGACCATGACTTTTGGTGACTAATAAAATAATAAATTTAAGTTCCCAAGCTCACATTTTTAAGGTATTTTGAAAGAATTAGTGTAGTGATATACCTTATACTAATTTGAAAAAGCACCCCTCACTGTGATCTTCAGCCAGTGTTTACACCAGAGCAGTACAGCCATCTAGGCTAGCCCCCACCTGCTTCATAACCTGCTGGGATGAAGCTGCAGGATTTGCTTGTACCAGAGCATCCAAGATGTCTCTGAACATCTACAGCTAGATTTATTAGAACAGAAATCGAAACCAGTTACATTTCTAGACAGAGAATCTCAAAACAAGACAGAATAGAAATAATGGTCTTCAGAAATAAACACTCCCAGACCCTCTGTGTAAGTGAAAGGTGAACCGTTTCTACCAAGTTTTCTCTCAGATAAGCAACATTTAGTAGTTTTCTGCTTGCAACAGGCTTTGCACCATTGCTCCCTAATCATCTCCAAGACCAGCCTATGTGCGTGCTCCTTGTCAGTGCTGTGGAGTCCCTGATATCTGTGTCTACCTCTCCCTCTACCACCTCAGCTTTCTTGTAAGCACTTCTCCCACATGAGTATGCTCAGCTGCACTCAGAAAATGATCAAAGTTATCCTCCTTCCAAAAGGATGTTTACCTTATGTGGGCAGCTAGGAAGGACAACCGGAAAACCTCCCTCATCTTTGTTCAGATGCAACATTTGAACTGAGTGTTCATTAAAATGCAAACTATGAGCAAACAGGTAAAACTGATTCTGCATGACTACAAACCTGCCATTTAATTTAATTTCATTCAATTAGAGTGTTATGAAACAGAGTATGTTAACTATTAGAAATAGACTAGAATAGACTAGAATAGAAAGTTGAATAGTACTTCAGTAATGAATGACTATTATAGGCAATCTGTGTCAATTTAACATTAGTTAAGCTAAGAAGTTAGATCATCAGGTCATACTGAAGGTAAAAAAATAGGGAGGAGTATAGTTTTCCACAAGCAAATCTTAAAAGAAACATCTTGATTTCCAAGTCACCTATAAATATATATTTTTAAGCTTTTTGAATTTGCATCAAACCATGCAATATTTTCTTATTACACTGTATACAGTAATATATTTCATATTATTAGGAAAACAGAGTTTATCATAGAGATTATATTCCTCTGACCCTGAATGTCTCCTTGGGCAGATGTTCTCACCTGCAGATGTCCAAGATCTTTTTGAAGCTTACTTGGTTCACCTAAGTAAATTTCTTTAAGATATTAGTTCCTCATTAGTGTTTGGGTTTTTTTAATGTTCTTTACTTTTTAATTTTTCTATTCATTCTTCTTTTTATATTTATTCTGTATCAGCATAATCATATCATTGTTTCACATAAATTTGCCATCATCTTTATTGCATTATTCTTTTTTTGCTCATCGTATGGCATAGTTAAACTAACAGAATTATTGCCTTTGTTGACAAAAAAGCTTAATCTTTTTACATCGGTTCCTTCGATTGTCATGATTTCATACCAAATTTTTGGAGATTGGTGCATCACATCAGTAAGTACATTTTCAGGGACATTATTTGTGAGCTTGTTTTGAACGGGCAACACTACAGCCCCTTTGCTGGTCTGTCAGCAGTGATATTCTCATTACATTTGAATACAATCATAATATTAATTTGTAGATCTTTTCCTGATGCAGAAAAACAGTCAGACTTACAGCTATATGCTAAATGGCAGAGGGGTTGGAACTAGATGATCTTTAAAGTCTCTTCCAACCCAAACCATTCTATGATTCTATAACTCCATGATCATACCTTTCCAGATAGGTCATTATACTAAAACTATGTTAGCTACTGTTGTTATTTTTTGAAATGTTAGGAAAAAATGCCATTCGCTCTGAAATATTCCACCAAAAGCAGTATGGTTAAAATTTGCATTTCTGAAGTATTTGCTGCCAAAATGTTTTAATTAGGGCAGCAACAAGCTATTCCGCTATATTTGGATATAACACTAGTTTAATTCACACTTCTTGGCTAAATAAACCCACAACAGCAGCCTGTGAAATTAAAATATAGGAAACCTTAGTATCAGTTTATATTTTAACATTTTACACTGCTGAATATAAATATCCAAAGGAAAGGTGATAACTAATCTGGAAGGAAGGGAAGGACTGATTCATGACAGCAAAGTTCCAATTTTAAGCAGGTGTTGAACCATCAAGTGAATTGCTTCCTAACTATTACTGTGAAAATAATTTGCAATGAATAGTTTGTCTAACACATTTACCCTATTTTTAGATTTTTTAGTTTGTTTGTTTGGAGAAGAGACATTAATAAATTATGAATTCAGCTATTTTAAGATATTTGTAATGACTTTTATTTCCAGTCCTTGACTTGATTACAAACTTGTCCCTGGGAATGCTTACTATTACTATCATGTTTGTTATAATTTCTCAGAGATGTCTTAAAATATTTCTTTATCCAGTTGATAGGTATCTAAACGTTTCTTGCTGCAGTTTGAATTCTGAAATTCATATTTTGCATAGTGCTGGATTTGTTAAATTTAGTTAAAAGAATATTCATGTAAAACAATATGGAAAAGTGTAAGTCTAACTGAAGTAAATATACATAAAAAGTGGATTTATATGAACATTTACAATAATCTTCATATTGTTCTTATCAGTCCTGAAGACATTGTTAAACATTCTAGACAATTGGGTAAAGTAGGATTTGGAAATAGGATTTGGAAAAATTTTCTTTAATATTGCAAATTAGGTTTTTTCTTTTGTATGAATCTTCCTGTACTGTATTTTTCAGCATTACCATTTCAACCTTTCATTGCTGAAAGTAAATTCATTATTGCTTTTGTAATACTAAAAGTGCAACCATGTGGATAATTGTTCCCAAAGGAGAAACTGGAGGGCTGAATTTCATTTCAGCTGCTTTTTATCGACACCAAACTAAAGCCATATTTTCTCTTGCTGAAAATTAAACTGGGAGGCAGGTTTCCCACCATAACTCACAAAGTTTGTAATTGATGATCTCCATGTTAAAGTTGACCACTGGTTTTTAACCAAAATTTGTAAACAGCCTAAGCAACTTCTTGGAATGGAAAAAAATATGCATTGAAAATTACACATTGGTAAATCCCTCAATACTGTGACCCTCAGAAGTAGGTCAGCGTTGTTTCCCAATTTCCAGTTCCCAATGTTTCTCTCTTTACTTCATTTTTAGGCTTTTCTAAGTGTATGTAAAGTGTAAGAAAAAAAAAATGTGAACAGACACATACACAAAGTAATGATTAATTAATGCAGCAGAGATATTGATAAAACACCAGGTCAACTAGGAGACCATTTAGTCTGACTGTTTAGCATTTAGCCTCTGCCATGCATTTGAGTTGAAATACATTCTTATATTTGTTTAAGTGGATACAAGTGAAAAAAATGTCTATACTGCTCTTTGCTCTAGAAAACTACATTTATCAAATGGTTTACACTTTTTTATTGGTTTATATAGACAATTATTTCTGAGGTTTTCCACCTGATCTCTTTATTCTGCATGCTTAGAAAACTTCACAAAATCATCAATATTTTCATATTTGCATATACTGGTTTGTAAGCCTCCTACTTGTACTGTACTTTGTTTATAAATGGATCCATATTTTTATAGAATACAATGAAAAATTTACCATCTAAGAAATGCTGATTAAGAAATGAGAACATTGCAGCAAATGATGAGAAAATCTGCAGGTGATATGTGAGCTCATTTTTCGGTTTGATGAAGTTCTATTCTATATATAAGGAATAATTGTGTCCCTCTACAAAAAGTGTTCTACATTTCTAAATGAGTAAACTTCCAGGTTGAATGAAAAGCAGAACATCTTTATGAGTGTACATGATTTTAGCCAAGAAAAATGGTTCACGTGAACTATTTTTCTATCATACTAAAAGTGATATTTTAGTTCAGCATTATTAAAATTAAAATAAGCTTTACCCCACTCTGTCTGTCATCTTACAGTGTAGCTCAAAATTTTGATAGCTGTGAATCAGGGACTTGATCTTATTATTTCAAAGGCAAGAACCAGACCACAAAGTAGAAGATAAAAAATAAAGGAAGTAAAAACATAAAACAGGTTGAAGATGGAGAGAAGCAGAAAATGTACTTTGATTAACTGAAAGGTTAATTACTGAAAGACTTCCTCCATGCAGCATACTGGTAATTAGAAAGTCTGAGTGATGTGTGATTTCATTTAACACTATGCAAAAAGCCAACATAGGATAATAAACTGCTTGATTCTTTTTGTGTTTGTGAAACACAAAACTCGGTATTTCATTTTACTCTAGAGTAAAAGAAAGCACCTTTTTTTTTTTTAGACAAAAATGAGATTAAAAAATGAGAGATTGGTAGGGATGAGGCCAATTAGACACCATGGGCTAGTGTTCTTGTCCACCGCTACCAACTTAGCTCTGATATGTGAAGCACACTGGGCACAGGACAGAACTGTCCTGTGCAGTAGGATATCTGATCACCTCAAGAGGAATATCAGTGTATTAAATATCCTTGAAACTTACATTTCTTTTCCAACATTTTGAGAAAAGCGTTGTTCTCATAAGAATGAAAATTCGGATATTAAAAATGTTCCATTAAGAATGGAATTTCCAGTAAAGCACCAGACTGTGCTGCTTATGTCCCACCAGAAACTCCTCAGTTCTTCTGAATTGTGGAGACACCCTCAGTGAACCAGCATCAGCATACGGGGGGAAGCTACTGACAAAAAAGAAAAATGTGTGTGGAGCCTAAAAACCACATCAACTTTGGGACATTCTGGGTACACCACAGGGACTGCAGGACTATCAAACTGCTGATTTCTAAGGAGTTATGGAAATGGGCAGAAAGGAGACAATATTAGATAATGAATTTGAGGGAATCTGGGACTGGAAGATTATGGGATTTAAGTCCACATTGCTGATGGAGGTATAGATTTAACAATGAGTTTTGATGGGAAATATTTTTATAGGGTAATCGAAAAGACAGACCGGACTTACCAGTGTAGTATCAGGACTGCATAAGGCATAAAAACAAGAGTACAACTCCTGGGTCACTACCTCCCACACTTTTCTTTGAGCCATGAAGGCAGTACCCTGAAGCTGGCTGACAGTATTTTCAGCAGAAACAGCAATGTTTTCAACATTAGGAAAGAATTCACCCTATGGTTTTAGTCACCTAAGAGCTAGTCATGTAATCCAGACTACTTACATAGGTACTTAAACCCATGCTAAGATAACTATTTAAGAAAGGTACTCTGAACAGGCAAACTGTCTCTCTTAATTTATTCCACTTTTGGAAGACTAAAGTTAGGTGAGATGGCTCCTGTCTTTAAAGACTCAGTGTAATTTTTGAGGGGACTAGAAAATCAGAAGCATTTTCTCCAAATTATATTTTGATAAAATTCCATCACAGTAGTAAACAAAAGAACATGGAAATAACAAGTGCATGGCAAGCAGTATGAATCAAGTAGGATGAAAAAAATGCAAAATCTTCCTAGTGCTATATAATAAATTTATCAAAGATGTAAAACTCCACATTGTCACAGACTACTAATAGAGACAGCTTATTGTTTTCATGGACTTTTAGCATGAGTTGTTCCTGTGTAATTCCTTTTATTCTTCATTGCAGAGTCAAGATAACTATTCCTATGAATGTTGCTATCTGGATAATTAATTAAAATCCACCCTGCACAGGTTAACATTCATTTGAAAATAATGGCTGCCTTTTCAACCTAAGAGTTGCTTTTATTTCACTAACCCATGTTAAGAACAGCTAACAATGACATAAACCAAGAAGTATGAGGTAATGGAAAAAAAAAGGTAAAAGAAAATATCCCTCAACCAAAGAAAGTAAGTGTAAGGTCCTGCAGACTTTGAGACAGAAGTTTTGATCCAATTTAGTTTACCCCTAGCAAGTCCCAATCATGTGGGATAAAAAAAAAGGCATTGGAAAGGAAGAGAGCACGATTACTTCTCATTTCCCTTCAACCCCCAAATAACAGGGCATAGTCAAAAACTGTACGTGTCTTAACAGCTTCTCCTGCAGCACACATTTTAACCACCATGGCAACTAACTGGTCAAGTATCTTTTGCCTATTGTGGCACAAGATTACAAATGAAGCTATCATTTTCTTTCTCCATTCTTCTATCCATTCTTCTAGCTCCACGTGAGGAACAGCATTCTGCACAGTTGTGTGACAGCAGGAGAAATAAAAGGAAATGGCATACTGGCAAACAGCTCTGCTTTTGAACAACAAAACTGTGCTGCAAAATTTATAAAGCTCTTAAATAAACTTGGATCATTAAATAAAAAATTCAGGCCCTTTATCTGGTCTGAAAAACTGCGTATATTTAAATCTGAACAGACATTTTTTTTACAGTATATCATTTCTGATGGAGATCACACAAAAGAAATAGGTTAGACAGAAAGCTCTGCCAACAAGATAAACCTATAGTCACAGACACATCTAATTCCCCAAGCTTTCATCATTAATATTTTATGACCTTCACTGATGTGCCCAATCTTGAAGAAAAATGTATCTTTCATTTAAGCAGGCAGGGCACAGTAATAGAATTTATTTGTATCAAAAAAGAGGTAAAATGCAAACTACAATAGAGATGTTACAGCGAAGTATTGAGTTTGCTCACTGTTACTTGAAACACAGATCCCTTCAAGGAGTGTTTTATTTGAACAGCAGAAGTAGCATTAACATGCACAAGTATGACGGCATTCCCATTAAGAAGAAAACATGATGAATGCTGGTTTTGGGAGTTTTTTAATCTCTACCTAAACACTTCATTTTTTACAGTCATTCCATAAAGTAACATCCATTTCCTTTGCTGCGGATTCCTGTAGGATGTGGCTATTATTTCAAGTTTAACCTATCAAAATTTTTGATTTATCAGCATTAGGGAGAATATAAAAAGGAAATGATTCTTTCCCTACATTCGCTGATGAATCTCAATAACGCATCAAGGAACATTTACTAGCGTAAAGGCACTTGAGGAGACCATACAGTTTAAATAGTTTTGTTGGTGAGTCTGCTTGCATTAGTGATACGTGAAAATATAAGAACAGAAGTGCTGTGCAGTGCTCTGTAGTAACTCTATCAGTTACACTGAAGTATAGCAGGAATAACACATTTGCCTATGGCAAAAAGGAAACAGTGAACTTGTGTAGGAAAAAATATAGATATATCAGTTATAACTTCATTAACACATGCCAGTTATATAAGGCTGACCATGAACCACCCTTTGATTGTAATACAGTGATATATGAGATTTAGAGACCGCCTGAACAGTCCCTTGTTTGTCCTGCCTAGGCTGTGCTGTTTGACTCAGATCCCAAAGACACAACTGTGTAATTTGCAGACAGCCCAGAGCAAGCAATGGTGCAACTCCTTATCAGACCAAAATAAGCTGTGAGAATACAGAGACTGAGGTCTGTGATATACCTCTCTATTCTGTCACCTTCATATGACGATTGATCAGCTTTCTCATCATCCCTTTTCAGCATAGGGTGTTGGTGTGATATGGAGCAGTTCCTGGAAATCAAGAAGTCTGAAGGCTGTAATTCTCCAGGGTGCTTATCCTGATATACAGCTCTTTGGATGGCAGCTCTTTTTTACCATTTGTGTTTTACTGAGCCACAGCATTATCACAGTATGATACAAGTACTGGTTGGGAGGGTTGTCTATGGTGTTCACATAGGTCAATTCCTACTCTGACTAAGGCTATGACCAATGCTAGAAAAGGCCATCTGTGGCTTTGGCCAAGGCTTGAAAATCTCCAAGGGCATTCCACAGCCTTTCTGTTCCATTGCTGCACTGCCCTTCTAGTGGATTTTTCTTTCCCAAGTGTCTAATCTGAAACTCTTAGGCTGTAATCTCTGACATTAGCAGAGTGCTAAAACTACCATTATGTTACCTAAAATTAAATGTGAAAATTAAATATGAAAAATAAAAAATGAATACAACCACTTACAACATCTCATTTGTGCCACCAGATGCAGGAATTGAAAATTTCAGTGCAAAGTTTTTTCACAACAGCTCATAAAAAAGACATGAAAATTCTCCTAGCAGAATGCCTTACTATTTGAAGGTCCGAGCCAGAAACTGAAAGACAAGAAATGAAAATACACTTTTCAAATCTCATCAACTTCATTAGGAGTGACTGTGGTAATTACTAAGAGTTTAGTCCAATGGGAAAGATAACCTCTTATCTGTAATACAATTAAAACACAAATAATACTTAGCCATCTATGTTTTAGAATCTAATATTCAGTATTACCAGTGTTCAAGCAAAGCCACATCTTCATATGACATCCTCAAAAGTAGTTCAAAAGTCGCATCTGGGAAGCAATAAGGCATGGGAAGGAGAAGACAGAAGGAATGTGAATCACAGTCTGAAGTGTGCTATGTCTTTCCAATGACTAGTATAAAAGCTTAGGAAACGTAGGCTTCTAGATGCCCCATTTAAATGAATAAAGCCAGCTGAACATCTGACTGTGAACCTCCAACAAATCAGTAATGTTTTCATCAAAAGAAAGTCAGATGACCCTAATTCTGAAAGCATTATTAAACAACTATATAAAGGGGAGAGTGCTGCAGTAAGTGGCACATTATGAACATGAGAGCATATTTCTTATTGTGCTAGAAGCTGTTTTACCAACTATAGAGGAAAATGCTGTAATAAGGAGAAGTACAAAGTGGAGAATAACAGAGGAGGGGAGGGAAGGGA
>VYXH01001644.1:78546-116779 GCA_013397275.1 Burhinus bistriatus | reverse complement strand
GATAAGGATTCTTACCTTCTTAAGATCATAATTTTGTTGTTGGTTTTCCTGAATGTGCTGCAGGGGTGTTTTTTTATGAAACATTGGTGCAAGATTAGCTATAGCGTCACATGTGCTGCTGCTACTCAAACCCTAGCAGCCAAACCTCAGCCCTTACTGGTACCAGCTGCCCTTCGCAGTGTAGCAGTACAGACTGTACTATCTGCCCTGGCACCAGCTGCCTCCTGCAGTGTAGCAGTGCAAACTCCACCCTCTGTACAGGCACCGGCTGCCCCTTGCAGTGTAGCGGTGCAGACTGTACCCTCTGTACCGGCATCATCTGCCCTTCACAGTGTAGCAGTGCAGACACAGTTATAGTTTCCTATTCATTAATTCCACTATAATTGTTCTGGTAAAATGAAACAAGAAAATTTTTTGATGCTGAAATGAAAAATTATAGTCTCACCTAAAATTATACTTTTATAACTTTCATGTCTTGGCAGGAACTCAGCATAGAGATGCAGTACCAACAGAAACGATTCAGCCTGTCCTTTGCCATGAAATCCTTAGTGATGTTACCTGTTAAATACAAAATTTTGGTAGACAGATAGATTGCTTCTGTGATTCGTCTGCATACTTTGGTCTTCAGTACAAAATGAAGCCTGAATAGATAGGATAGAAAACCTTACAATAGCAAAGAAAATTGGTGAAATGATAAATTCTTTTATTATTGTGTACATAAACTATGGTCAATAGCATATTTGCTTAGACTGTGGGGACCTTAACACAGCTGCAAAAAGAGAGCAGTTAAATTATGCCTGATGATAATAATAATAATAATACAAAAGAGAGCATGTCAACCTGCAGCAGAAAAAAAAAAAAAGGATCAGAGCATAATTTGGAAATGCAGAATCCTTGTCTAAATGAGATGCATCCTCAGGCTTTTGGCAATGAAAGCTATGAGAATCATCTCAGAGCTAAGCATTTTAGAGAGGTAAAAATTCTTAGTGTCATCTAGTAATAGCCTCATCCCCAGCAGTTTATAATGAGGCTATGCACGTGCATATGAGGGGAAAAAAGAAAAGCTGGGGAAATAAAAAAGCTGCAACAGTCTAACTGTAGTCACGGTAAAATAATTAAAATATGTAACTTAGGACTGATGTCCAACATTTATATATTGCATTCTTCCACAATATGACAATAATAGTTACCTAGGATAATAACAATTCTAGCTCCTGGCACATGTCTCAGAAATAAGTGACTTCTTACTGAGGACTTTCTGCCTGTGATAGAGGAAATAGAACATAAGTCAAGCTGACCAAAGAGTGAATTACCCAAAATTATACTGTCTCATTTTATTTTGGAGAAGGCTGAGAGAATGATCCTTGATTTGTGCAAACTGCCACAGGTTCACTGAAATCACCTTTTTTCTGCCATCTCAGGAATTGTTCTTCCATTTAAGTTTTTGTTTTTCCCCCAGTTTTCTTTTTTTCATATCAAGTAACAAAGAAAAGGTTTTCTTAATTTCTCACTAGTTACAGATCAAAAGTTGGTCCTGATTGTTTATTGGATGCATATAAGCTACTGAAAAAAGTGACTCAGAATTTTACCTGGAAATTATTCTTAAATGATTTCTTGAAATGGCTTAGATTTGCATATGCTACCTATCCATAAAATACTGTCCCCAGATTTCTTTGTACTAAGGGCAGTATCTTATGATGGACAGATTCTGGTATTCTAGAATTGTACTGGAAGAGAGTTCACATCAATGTTCTTGATAATCTTTATAATAATCATCGAGGAGATTTTTCTTTTTCTAGGAGTCTTTGTGCATGACAGGCAACCCTGTCCCTGTGCCACATTCTTGCAATGCTTATCCATTAATACCTTGAAACCTAACAAGAGCCTTTCACGTGGCACATATCTCCTTTAGTTGTCTGCCAGAAATGAATGCTGGCAGCTGCTCTGAAGCCCATTCATTGAACCCATACCACTTCTAGAGCAAAGCTCTGCTAGATGTGGGGGAAACTGTGCCAAGCCAGCCTATCTTTGTACTACGCACTCACTGCTCTTGTTGCCCAGTGTGAACCTCCACGGTTTCCTAAGGATTTAAGGAGACAATGCAGAGGATGGAAGGGGCTATTTGTACATAGACTCATCTCCTTCAGCAAATGGAGTTTGTAAACTGCTAATTTGCCTATTGAAATCTATTAATCTGTCTAAGTCCAGGAAAATAAAATACAAATAAATAAATAGATAAATAATGTAATATATATAAAAATATATATTTCTTTAAATTTGACAGCCAATGTCAGCTTTGATTGTTTTTCACAGCAATAGAGATATTTTCATGTCTGCAATATGGGCTGTAGCATTTAAAGACTTATCTGCATGATTTAAAGAACTAATTTAACACGAACTCTTAATTTTTCTGGACTTCAAAACTGGCCCATAACATAATTTTAAGTAATCTTTTCTTGTCTGTGAATAAATAAATGTTTGCTAATGCAAACATGTGAATACGTACTATTAGAATTTATTGAGACTTTAAAAGCTAAACTTGGAGTTTTTAACAACCTTAGCTGGATGTTGCAATTTGCCCAAAGACTATTTTTAATACCTGTCTGCATTGCCTCTTTTTTCTGTTGAATTGTAATCTTTGGCATTCTCAAGTTTTATGGAGCCACTCTCTGGTTTTATATTACAGAAGAAGGGCAGCATTCCTCTTAAATGGTCAGTGTCTGCCAAAGGCCATTTGATTTTTTAAATCATCTGTACTACTCATTTGGAAGGATGAAATTCTAATAATTGTTACTGCATACTGTGTTCAAATAGTAAAGAAGACTTTCATATATGTGTTCAAATCAAGCCACTCCTTTTTTTCCCAGTTTCAGCAGAAATGTGAACAGGCTGATATAGCTATCATTCAGAAGAAAGTAGCTAGGTTTCTGGAATAAATTGGTCTTTCTCATTTACTGGTGCAGAAGTGATTGCTCCCTACAGGTAGATGAAGTTATTCCAGTGTTAATCTTGTGTAAATGTCAGAAGTGGCAATAAGATGATCTCCTGGGAAGTGGGGTATGGGTGTGGGGGACACTGGAAAGCATAAAACCTTGCAAATCCAAACACCCAATCTGAACCCCCAAACATTTCCAAAGGACAAACTCTTCATAAGGTTAACAAAAATATCAAATATTTTTTGGCTCAGATTCGATGATTAGAGCTAGGTGAACAGCTATAGTGTTCTGCAGTGCCACAAAGCTACTCAAGTAAGTGACTCACACTATGACAGGTTGTGCTGGAAAAAGGTCTACATGGCCAGTGAAGCCGTGTAGAAACAGGTTGGTCCCATAAAAGAGTTTTTTCTTCTTACCTTCCTCATGAATGTAATGTTTTCCCCAAATTTGAACTGTTTCAAAATAGAACTCTATCAAGTAGAAATCTTCAGATACTACACAGTTGCAATTAGCATTTATTAAATAGCAAATGAGATGTATTTTAACACATTTTCCATACATACAGTCAAAAGAACAACAGAACTCTAGTCCACAATAACAGAAGGCTACATGTATCCAATGGGTTAATATGACATCTAATAAATTTGTCAGTCTTCCAAACATCTGTACATACAGAAAAGAATGAGAGAGGGAAAGAAGAGAGAAGGGAGAAGGAAATTTAAAGTTAATAGTGGTGAATGACAAGAACTTTTTTTTTTTTTTTTAATTCCATTAACACTATGACCACTATAACCACTAACAATGCTCTGCTATGGCTGGGACTAGAATATGAGTTGATAAGTACTGATCCACTATTATATAGTAAACACCACCAAAAGCACCAGTCTTTGTTACCTTAATCACACAAATGCTATACAGTTACCAAAGTTCTCTTCTGCCAGAGGTAGAGTGGAAAAGCTGTGTTAATTTCAATCAGAAACCAGCCTCACTGCCATGTGAAAAAAAAATATAATAAAAAAATGTAGTGTTTAAAATCTTTGAGCTTTAGTTATTTTCTTTAACTGATAGATATTTACTATTTACACTCTTCCTAAATCCACACTGTCCATGTGGATCACTTTGCAGCAAAATAATAAAACGAAGTAAAGATGCATTAGACAGAGCAACACTTTTGGCCAACTGAGACGTTTTAGAATTGTGTGAGAGCTTCTGACCGTATCTTTCAGAGAACTGAAAATTCTCTGACAACTTATGGTAAATAAAGTGTAAAAATATTGCCTTTTACTACTAACTTATCACTAAAGAAAATAAAGGCAAAGTTGTACCAAACATGGAATAAATATATACTATGCATATTGTGATGTTTATTTTAAATATTTAATGACAGAGTAGGCTAGTTGTGTATTCTACCCTTACATAGTGGTATACTTTTCCTGTTCAGTGTTGCTACCTTTTCAGACAGCCCTGAGGAGAAGGACTTGGGGGTGTTGCTTGATGAGCAGCTCAACATGAGCTGGCAATGTGTGCTTGCAGCCCAGAAGGCCAACCGTATCCTGGGCTGCATCAAAAGAAGTGTGGCCAGCAGGCCGAGGGGGCTGATTCTCCCCCTCTACTCTGCTCTGGTGAGCCCCCACCTGGAGTATACTGTGTTCAGCTCTGGGGCACCCAACATAAGAACATGGACCTGTTGGAGCGAGTCCAGATGAGGGCTGGAGCATCTCTCCTATAAGGACAGGCTGAGAGAGCTTGGGTTGTTCAGCCTGGAGAAGAGAAGGCTCCAGGGACACCTCATGTTGTCCTTCCAGTACCTAAAGGGGGCCTACAGGAAAGATGGGGAGGGACCTTTTACAAAAGCATGTAGCAACAGGATGAGAGGTTATGGCTTTAAACTGAAAGAGGGTAGATTTAGATTAGATATTAGGAAGACGTTCTTTCCTGTTAGGGTGGTGAGACACTGGAACAGGTTGCCCAGGGAAGCTGTGGATGCCCCATCCCCGGAAGTGTTCAAGGCCAGGTTGGATGGGACTTTGAGCAACCTGGTCTAATGGAAGGTGTCCTTGCCCATGGCAGGGGGGCTGGAACTAGATGATCTTTAAGATCCCTTCCAACCCAAACCATTCTAAGATTCTATGATTGTATGATATGGCAATTAATCTTAAAAATAATTCTACATGAAAGAAAAAAGTACAGAATAGTTCAGATACATCTCAGTACTCATGATATTTAGATCCCTGAAGACAGATTAATTTAATGTTAATGAACAGCTGAAATTATTTTTTACTAAACTGTGACTGTAAAGGTTTTCAGTTTGGTTGTTAAAGAAAAGCTCTCAGTCAGATCAATGAAAGTGATAATATCTAACATATTTACATTGACAAAATGTCACTGAAAAACCCTTTACTGAATAGTAGCACTTAAAGGTCAGCTTCCTTTGTTTATATATTACTTTTATGTTTTATTGATTTATGGTCCTTATATAAACAAAATTGAAAATAATTTTGTTATAAAAAAGACAAACATAAAAATGAGAAGTACCATTGATAGAATAAGAACAGTATAATGTATGTTAGAATTTTAAACATATTAATACCCTTAAATGGTGACATTATACAAATGATTTAATTTCATGCTTTACTTAGTGGTATATTTATGGCATAATTATGATATACAGTTGAAATAAACCAAAACCTTTTCAGTAACAGTGCATAAAGACTTTTGAACTGAACTTCTAGAAACTGAAAGTGCTCTTTCAATTTATTGACTTTAGTAGATAGTTAGAAATCTATAACCACATGAGGACATACTAAGAATGAAGCATAACTCATATAAAAGACTAATGACTTCCTTTTTAATATTTTATCAGTTTCTAGAATGTGTGTTGGAAGCTTACAGGTTGTAGTTTTGGTTGAAAGAGAGCCAAGAAAAAACTTATAATAGAGTTTTAAAGCAATCTTGGTTTTCAGAGACTCATAAAAGAAAGTTTCTTATAATCTTTAGACCTGTTTGCCTAAAAATCCTTCACTTACAAACATTAGGTCCTTTGGCAACTGATTTTTATGAGAAAATGACCAACACATTTTTGGTTTTTCACTCCAGAAGGAAAGTAAAGCAGTTTGGTAAATATATTCTTTGTATTCCCTCACACTACTTTCAGTTAAACTCTTAACTATGAATGCATTTAAAACAAAGTAATTTTTTGTTGTCTGAACCAGGTGGTCATTGAATGAATCACTCGACAAACTAATATATTCTGCAAAATGTGAACTTATTACTGGTTACTGATGAGCTACCTTTTAATGCTTGAACAGGCTTCAAATAAAAGCAACTATAGGGAAGTTCATAGCATTTTTCTGAATCGCTGTATTTACAGGCAATTCACACCTCTAAAGACATCTATTCTCCCCACTCCACAATCCCCAAGTAGATGCCAAACAATCTAGCTCAAAGGCATCTACCATTGGATGCCTTTATGCCTCTTCAAGACATTTGCACTAGATTCTTTCCTCCCATATCCTGACATGCATCCTTGCACCATGCTCCCTTCCTCATAACTGTGATTACTAGCTTCTCCAGAAAGACTTTGGAAAATTGATCTTTGCTCATTAGTTTGATCCTCATGGAATATCAGACACTTTGAATAGTACTGCCACTTGCTCGGTAAGTTTTCCCCCTCAGGCACTTCGTATAAGAGAGAAGATGGAGCGGTATCTCTGTCCCCAGCAAGGGACCTGCTGAAGGACACTGTGCTCTGCAGAGCTCCACTTTGCTGAGAGGTCTGACTCAGTGGAAGGCTTCACATCACACACTGACAGCTATGCTCCATGGGACTAGTACACAGGCTCATGTTACATGGTGAATTGTCAACTCTGACAACTCTGTCAACTCATTGTGAATTGGCAGCTCTGTCTCTCCTGCCTGTCTCCCTTCCAAAACATATGTTCATGAAAAAAATACCTACAGCCAAGAGTTGTCCTGGTAGGTCTACATTAACACACACACATTCACACACACAAACACACACTATCAGGGCATACAGCACAAATTCCACATTTCCCTGATGGGAAGGTCAGTAGCCTCCTTCTGCTCTTCTCTTGCCTTCAGAGCCCTGCCTACCCAACACCTCACACTACTCTACAGCTGTACACAGCATAAGGAAAGCACACTTTACGTTCATCATACACCACAATGAGCAGAACAAATCTGTACTTAATATGCTCCAAAACACGTAACTCGGAATAATGGGGCACCATTCAGGATCTGCAGGATACCTCTGTCCTTCTGGAACAGTACCTGAACACCAGACAAGATAAGAGCTGCTGGGATGTGAAGGAACAGGTAACTACCAGCCAGCTTCTGCTGTGCACAGCCATGGACCTGGAGGTCAGGCAGTGAAACAGGCATAGGGTAGACAGGTCCCCTGTCCAGGGCACAGGAGCAAACACAGCCCCTGAGCTCCTTCAGCCTCCAGGTAACTGACACTCAGTCCTCACCACAACCAACATAAGGAAGCCTCTGTTGTTGTCCCAGGCAGGACACTGGTAGGGAAGTCTTCACCTCTGAGTCTCCTGTCACCACCTTAGAGAATACCATTACTGAAGTCACCGCTGCAGCGGTCAACACAGAGGCTCTCACCCCTACCCTGGAGGACACTGCCACTGCTGTCTCAACATCAAGAAACGGAGGACCACAATCAGAGCTGAAAAGGACTCCAAGCCTGCAGGGTCATTAGAAAAGCTGTCACTAAGACAAACAACAGAGCCAGCTGTTGCTCCAGAAATGTCTTCAGATCAGTCCTTGTGACATCACTAACACGTAAGCGTATCATGAATCTCACTGAGGTCAGCAAGACTCCTGAATAAGGGATATTACCATGAGCAAGAGTTGGCAAGAGTTCCTTCATGTTTCATACTCTGATTCATTCCGTAGTTCACAGGCTACTTGTGCAAAAATGATCTTTCAAGGTAAATGTGTGCTTCATGATGGAGTAAGAAAAAACTAAGTATTGTGGTATCCAGGAAGAAGTATATCAACATAAAACATTTTTGAAACATTTCAATTTTCTGCATACATCTTTAACAAAGGAATCAAAAGTTTAATTAAACTAAAACTGCCTCTGGTGACTTAGCATTTTTAAACTTGGAATAATCACAACTATTATTTTGTATAAGATCAGTAAGAGGGTCTGTCAAATATGCCAACAATAGAAGTATAAGATCTATATTAATAAATAAAGATTTTCTATTTATTTCTTTCAGTTTTAAGCCATTCCTGCTGTTTCTGATGGTGTTTGTCTTAGATTAACTATTGGATTAGTGGAAGGAAGATGAGAAAATGGAAATTAATTTTATCTCAGTTGTTTAAATGATAAACATTTGTATCTTTTAAGACTGGCAAATGCAGGCTGTATATTTTGCAGTAAAGCATATAGAACACATTTACAAGAAAGAACATGAGGGCTTGAGTGGTGGAAAACCAGGAAGCTAAAGGGAGACTGAAAGATAGCCAAATAAATGTGAATTCTCATAGGTATGTTACAGAATCACACTTGACTATCATATATGAGTGAACAAAATCATTGGATGAATACAAGTGCATTGAGGGAGGCATCCAGTGAAAAGCGAGGTAGAATTATATACAATGTAGTATCATTAATGGAAAGACTGCTGTCTCTGAGGTAACTCGAGAAGACTTAAAAATTGAAAGGGTTTCAAAAGGCAGTACAAGAGCAATTTGGAGTATACAAAATATATTTGATATTAAAACTCAGTTTATTTTGGTTGCATGGCCATGTATATGATTATATCTATCAAGGTTCTGAATGAGGAACCAGTTTTGAAGGAAAAACAGTTAATGTGGTTCGTAAATGTTTAATTCTTTAGAATAAAAACTGATTACTCACGCACACATTTTGTAAGAGCATGAAATTAACTGTCTACAGACCTATAGCATTTCTACCATCATTTTTAGTCTTTAAAATCAATGACTTTGTTTATAAAGTTCTTGTGGCATATTTGTTTATTTAGGAAATCAGACTAAGTGGTTAGCATAGAAATTTCTAAATGAGGAATCTGGTGATATGCCATATACAATTATCCTTCCTACTTTGATTACCTTTATTTACTTTCTTATTTTGAGACACAGATAGGGCTGAAGTAGTTTCTCACAGTTTGGGAACATCCCTGATCCTGGCAGTCAGTAATTTGCCCAACTTACGTAGAGAACAGGCGAGTAAGCCAGAGTGCAACCCATTGCCATACTGCTTTTCTTGTCCAGGTGTGGAGAGCTGTTAAGAGTGTGACATGCACGTATTTCTGGCCTACAAATATGCATTTTCCATCCTTGAAAAGTAGGTCTTGGAGGGACAGAGAGATGATATTCCTGTATGTCAACATCCATCTGGATCCTACACTTAGAACTCAGTTCAACAGTGCAAAATCAAGCTATGAAAATTTTCACTGAAATATTGTTTCAGAGTACTTTGAAGGTTAATTTCAGACAAGCTTGGAAAATCCATTAATCCTGATCTACACTGTTTGCACATGGTTTATATAGTACCAATTCATATTGGGTCAAATATTAAAGGGCTAATTTATACCAATTTCTTAAGCAGCCTACACAATAATGTATTATCTTTGCAGATATTTCACTTAATGAGAGCCATGTAGAGTCTTACAGTTCCCAAATGACTCTCAGTGAACAACATAATGACCTAACAGCTTTTCACTAATTCCTGGGAAATATATGTATGTTTATATATTTAGAAAGTCAAAACACTAAATACTTACTGATTATAGATGGAACTCATTACTATTGTGGGATAATTTTACAAATGCATTATTAAATTCAGAAAACTAATGAAAGTAATGCTATGGTAGATGGAAATTTTAAGTCAAATACTACCTCATTATTAGTGAAAGATCACCTATATATATATATTTTTTTTTTCTACAAGTGCTTTTACATGCACCACAATGCTTCATTTTAGGACTATACAGTGGACTACCATCCATTTAAGTTGAAAAGTCAAGAAATAAAAAATTGATGGAAAAGATGTTAATATAATCTAAAATTTTGTAGTCCTAAACAGTAAATAAAAGAGGTGTTATTGATCAGTTTCTCTACGGAAAAGGAAGAGATGCCATTTTTATATATCCTCTAAAAAACTCTCATGTGTTTACATTAAGGAAAATATATTTGACTCTTAAAGAATGAGTATTTTCATGAGGTAGGTGATCTTTCAATAGCAAAGCAGCAAAATATCAGAGCTGATGCTGGACTCAGGGAAACTGAATTCAATAGTTATTGCCTACAGACTAGCTGTGTCAGCCTGGTCAAGATATTTTACTCTGCTTCCCAGTTTCGGGGTAACCAAGGTTTTAAAGGAATTACCTGAGTTGTTGACCTCTGTATAGCAGACAACTGTATAGCAGGCATTATACCCAAAAGAGTCCACAAACTACTTCACATTCCTCCACTGTAGGTCACAAAGCACTCCTCCTATCTTATAGAAAACTTAGATCTACAGAGCAAAAGTTCACAGAGTGGGAATATAAATTTCCTTGAAAGGAAGTAGGGGAGATCAAAGGCACTGGTCAGCCCACTACTTCTTTGGATGGATTTATTAGAGAAAACTCTCAGATGTTACCAGGAAATCAGCTGCACCTCAAATTACAGAAAAAAGTAACACAAACAAATGAAGCTGCCAACAACTCTTCTATCTATAACTTTAGGAAAAATTTCTTCTTCACCTGTCACCACCTTCAAAACTTGAACTTTTTGTCTTTGTTAAATCCTTTTGTTGGAGAGTTACTATTATCAGCTGTGAACTGGCAGTGAGACCTCTGCAAGCAAGCAGAAGCCCTAAGACCCTAAGGGGAATTATTTGTGGAATCTCTGACAGGTCACAGCAGTTAGGGGGCAGGCAGACTCTTACTGTAACCCTCAGGCCTTCAACATTATTTCTGAGCATAACACAGGTCTTCAGAAGTAATTTGGTGAGAACAGTTTGTGAAAGGACCCTTAAGAAACCCTTAAGAGCCCTTTCAGGCTCATGTAATGGCATGAAGTGTTGAATTTTCAAGTTTGTAGAAACTTGTGTCTATAGAAAAAGAAAGGGTCACTATCCTTTAGAATTACAGGGGGAATTAATAGGCCATAATCAAACTGACATACAGTAGATAGACTAGGTTGTTGTTTTTTTCTTTTGTATTTTAAGGAAAAACATCATTTTTTCTTTTTAACTTTTACTTTATTTAAAGAGTAATTTAATTTTTAATTTATTTTGAAATTTAATTCTGGTGCAGTTAAATATGTATGCATTACACTTTGCATATACATATGCATTACGTATGCTTATGCATTACATGCATGCATATACATTTACACTCGGAAAAAAACAGAGAACTGAATGCAATTTACAAAATCCCCAGTTTTCAGTGCTTTTGAAGTTAATGTCTTATGAGAAATATCCTGTGTCGGATGCTCTTCAAATAAATTTTTAGTGAAAGAATATAAGAATGCAGTCTATTATAACCACCATACCAGAAGAATTGAGTAAATGATCCGTAACTCAAAGCCTTGGTACATAATTGTTCAAACTTCTTGCCGAGAACATAGAAATGGGTTGTGCTCTTTTCAGCAGTTTTAGAGACTAACGTTACTGTCAGACTCCTCTGTACATTTTGTCTTTCTTATAAAATATTAATGTAATTCAACAAAAATCATCTAAATTAAAAGTTTTAAAAAATCTCAGTGAGAAACTACCAGTAAGGCAGAAGAGCCTTACATAATTCAGCTGCCGCCATCTGTAGTTAAGATATTGCAACATCGTCCTAAATAGTCTAGTTTGTAAAAACAATCAATATGTCTCACAGAAACATTTACTGTATGTTACATCAGGAGAATACAAAAAAAATTCCTCTAAGATATGTACAGGGACTGTGTTGTAATCCATTTGTTTGTGCTGGTATTGTTTCCTTGGGCTATTCTAGCTAGCTTACTGAATCAAGGCATAGAATTACAAACAAAATCTTCTTATTGTGAAATATTTTCCTTTTCTCCTCTGGGTACTGCTTTTGTTGTAACTTTGCCCTCTACACAGACTGCACTGCCTAGCTAATTTCTACATGACAGAGGTGATTTTGAAGTCATATATTGATCCAAGCTTTACTGATGAAGCTGTCCTTATTCCCTTCAACCCCATCACTAAAGTCTGATAACCTCTCACCTGCATGATGTCTGAAAGTTGTTTCGAAAGAAAGAAATCTAAAATACTTGTCTATCTGTCAGCATTTTACAGGCTGGTAAGAATTCAGCTGCAGGGGGCTCTGTTAGGGGAGAAGGGTTTGTTTCTACCTCTTCACACAGAGGCCTTGCGGCAACAAACATTTCTTCTCAGTGGATCTGCACTATGTCTCCATGGTCTGGCAAGACTCTGACTTCACATGGGAACATTCAGTGATTCTGGCAGGGAGTTTTAAAGTATGGGTGAGAAAGGGTAAAAAGGGTTCTTTTTAATATTATAGAAACTCCACTAAATCTGAACAAAGTATCGCAAGAGAAAATGAAAGCCCGGCGTCCAGAAAGTATGTCACTTGTCAAACACAGAAGTCAAACCGTAACACTTCATCAATTACACAAAGAAAAGTTTGTAAGAATCATTTGTAACAGGAAACATTAGGCATACTGAATATCGGTGTGTTTTTTTAAAATACGATACAATACAGTAATGAAAACAAGTTTTAGCTAGCATTGAATCAAAAGGTGAATGTATTCAGTTTAGCAGTGGGCCATAAATGTATGTATATGTATATATAAGTACATATGTATATATAGCTGTATCACTTTTAGAAATATTTGATGCCTTTTACCACATAGACCTATATTAAAATATATATTGTAGTATTTACTTTCTTTATTCAAGTTATGGTGGCTTCAGTATTATTCGTTTTATATAGCAGTAGCTGTAAAAGAAGTAGGGAGATTTAATCCAAGAAAACTGTAATAGTGCCATAAACAGATTTCACTAAAACACTTAGTGAAAATTAAAAGAATACTTGAAATAAGAACTGGAATGTAATCTTGACATGTGCAATAATTCTGGTATGATCAATGACCTCAACTCAACTCTCAGTACTCAGGGAAAGAAATGAAATATAAGACACTACATAATAATGACCTATACCTGGAATGAAAAAGAAGTGCTGGACAAGTGTTGTTCAAAAAAAAGACTCATAAATTTTGAGCAAACAGAATTCAGATGCCACAACAAGGTAAAGAACCCTGAAGAGAATGACTGACAAACCTATAAAAGAAACAGGAATGCTACAGCACTCTAGAGAGAAAATCAAGAGGAAAAACAAATAAAAGGAGTTCTCCTGTTTTGATTAGATTCTCTGCTTCTAAAAGACAGCTAATAGACACACAGGCAAGTAAACTAATCCAATTTCTTACTATTACAAACAAAATTACATTAAAAGTTCAGGATCAGTGCTGAAAGTCAAGCAGTCAAAAATTAGGAAATACCTCAACTGTATCTGCCTATTCACTCTCAAACTTGGCCCCTGGGACATAACTAGTATGATAGCAATATAGTCACAAGTTATTTTGTTTCTGTTTATCCTGAGGGAACACTGAGCTGCTCTTTAATTCCATAATTGGTGAACAAGAAGCTGACATGTTCTGCTGCAGATAGGAAGGCTAAGTGATTCCCATGAGGAAAAATGGGCATGTTTCTCTAAAGTGTAATGCACATTTGTTTCAGTCATGAAACAGGAACAAGCTATAGGGTTAGTGAAGTAGTATGGTTGCTCCATCTGCTCAGTCCTTGTCTCCGTTTTGATAGTGCCCCATTTGAGTATGTCTTACCAGAAGTTAGGGTAGGACCACCATTTTATTTAATTTTGTAAAAGAGACTTATTTGTTAGCAATGCTATTTAGCCATCTAGCTTGAATTAGGGGCTAGCAAGAAAAAAATAAAAGGCTCTGCAGAACATTAGCTCAGACCACCCAGTTCCTGAAACATTAAACACAACATGGTTTAGATTTAACTCAGTAAACTCATTCAAACTTAAATGTATGAAGACAATCAACAGCCTTCATTTAAATTCTTGATGCTGAGCACATACAATTGCCGATAAAATCAATAGTTGATGCAAATAATCAGGATCTCTTAACATTTTTTCTTAGTTTTCATACATCTTAACATAAAACAAACACTGAATTAAAAATGATATTAGATAATTTTTCAAGTGCTGTAGTAAGTGGTTTAGAAATATCTCAGTTTTGAAGATTGCATTAAACTTATTTTTATCATTCCAAAGATACTTGGAACATGCTATAAATTCAACTGAAATAATAACCACATTTTTCATCTGTATAGGCCCATGTAATGGACCACTAAAATCCAATCACATCTGAAAAGACATGGAGATGGGTGTTTTAATATTACTTCAAGCAATGCTGAGGTATCTGGAGTGAGGAAAGAAAAATATGTTTGTTTTTACATCTACTGCAACATAAAAAAAGGAATAATAACCAATCAAAAATAAGATTTTACATGAGGGTACAATAACAAGAAGATATGGGTTTGCCCCCAGATTATAGAGATTTATTTATACCACTGCAATAGAACTAATTACAGAAAGAGTTCAGAGCAGGAGCTTCTTTGTATTTTACAGATTATAGAGTCAAGATCTCCAATACTATAGGAAAAGAAAGCCAGTTATGAACATAGTAGAATATTTAAAAACATCCTGAAGCTTCATTTACTAAACTGTCAGGTATGTCAGCCAGAAAAGGAAGGTCAAAGAAGCATAACCCTCCTTGCTGAGCAAGACTGGCAAACTGGTAACAATGGGTGAGAAGAAGGCTGAGGTACTCAACAGCTTTTTTTTCCTCAGTCTTCACTGGCAACCTCTCTCCCCACACTTCTCAAGTGGATGGACCACAAGACAGGGACTGGGGGAGAAAAGTCCCTCCCACTGCAAGAGAAGATCTGGTTTGTGACCACCTGAGGAACCTGAACATACAGAAGTCTATAGGACTTGATGAGTGGCATCCCAGAGTCCTGAGGGAATCNTTTAATATATTCATCAATGACACAGACAGTGGGATCGAGTACACCAACAACAAGTCTGTGGATGACACCAAGCTGAGTGGTGCGGTTGACATGCCTGAGGGACGGGATGCCATCCAGAGGGACCTGGACAAGCTTGAGAACTGGGCCCATGTGAACCTCAGGAGGTTCAACAAGGCGAAGTGCAAGGTCCTGTACCTGGGTTGGGGCAACCCCCAGTATCAATACTGGCTGGGGGATGAAGGGACTGAGAGTAGCCCTGAGGAGAAGGACCTAGAGGTACTAGTGGATGAAAAGCTGGACATGAGCCAGCAATGTGCACTTGCAGTCCAAAAGGCCAACCTTATCCTGGGCTGCACCAAAAGAAACATAGCCAGCAGGTCAAGGGAGGTTATTCTGCCCCTCTGCTCTGGTGAGATCCTACCTGGACTATACTGTGTTCAGCTGTGGGGTCCTCAGCACAGGAAAGACATGGAGCGGGTCCAGAGGAGGACCACAAAAATGACCAGAGGGCTGGAACACCTCTCCTATGAGGACAGGCTGAGAGAGTTAGGGTTGTTCAACCTGGAGAAGAGAAGGCTCCAGGGAGACATTATTGCAGCCTTTCAGTACTGAAAGGGGCCTACAGGAAAGATGGGGACAAACTTTTTAGCAGGGCCTGTTGCGATAGGACAAGGGGTAATGGCTTTACTCTAAAAGAAGGAAGATTTAGACTAGATATAAAGAAGAATTTTTTTACAATGAGGGTGTTGAGACACTGGAACAGGTTGCCCAGGGAGGTGTTAGATGCCCCATTGCTGGAAACATTCAAGGCCAGGTTGGATGGGTCTCTGAGCAACCTGATCTAGTTGAAGATGTCCCCGGTCATTGCAGGGGAGGTTGGACTAGATGACCTTTAAAGGTGCCTTCCAACCCAAACTATTCTATCATTCTATGATTTGCTAAACCAGTGTCATTAGATGCTGATATGGTCACATCTCAGCATCTAGGAACCTACCAGTGCTAGCGTTACTGTCGTTAGCTGGTATTACTGTCCTATAAGAGCTAATGAACAGCACCATAGATGCTCATGGAAGCAGGACAGAAAATGCATTCATTACCACTGTGGGGCTTAGTATTAAACTTCATGTTGTGCTTTCCTCAAATGCTAGCGAAAACTGCAATTGTTCTAAAAGTTGGATTATAATTTTCTCTTTGATAACCTCTCAGGAGAACAAGCGCCACTGAATATTCTCATGACTACCAATCAATAATTAATTATGGTTATCTCTGATTACTTACATGGCACAGCTATAGAATACTAGAGCTCTAACTACACTGCCAGAGGACAGTATGGCCAGGCTCAAACACAGCAAGTCTCATGACCTTGGTTTTTTTCATTCACTTTTTTGATTTGGCCTAAATGTAGTATGAGCTCACAGCTTTGTTGCTGGCAAAAAAGTCTTGATTTGGGAAATTTCACTCAATTTAATTTATAGCCATTTAACATTAGCTTTTAATTACTGACTCATGTATTGAGAAACGAAGAAGACATAAACTGTATCAACTCCCCTTCTTGCCACACATTGTACTCAGTCCCTTCAGTGTCCACTACCCAAACCCTGGCATTTATGCCCAGTACAAGGCTCCACGCTGTTCTCTGGAAGTCTTAAACTGAAAATATCTGCTGATTTATTGGGCTGTGGCACAGCTGGCTTTGCTTAGGCCTGATCCAGGCAGCATACCTGAAAGAAGACTGGAGCTTGCATTAAGGCCCTGACAATCTTCCTTCACTCTGAACTGGTCTGGAGTTCAGAATATGAGGCAATGTGACCTCACACTTGACTGATAAAGAGAATGTGTTCTTGTGTAGTCATTCTGTCTCAACAAGGAAAGTCCAAATTCTGTAGGCTGAAAAAACAGCCTAAATTTTCTTCACTCTTCTTTCCCTGGATTTCCCAGAAACACTAGCTGTGAGCAAAACATATACATTTAAAAACCCCAATATTTTCTAGAAATCATCCTGGAAAAGATAATAATTTTAATAACATGTTATTCAAAGGCGCAAATATTGTCTGAAAAACCTCTTATATTTGATTCTGACTCCACTGAAGATTATTTTCCAAAAAAGCAGAATGATAAATGACATTTAGAAATTCAAAGCTAAGTATGCATATTAGGTGCTTATGCTTGAGCAGTTTAGAGTCATTTTCAGACTCTAGGAGACAAAATAATGGCATATTGTCCAGTATTTATTTATTTGCTTGTTTGTTTTTTTTGCTGGGATGCTTTATAGACAAATTGGTTGGATTTTTTCAGCTGGTGTGAAAGAGATGCTAAAGAAATCTTCCCACAGGTACAACTTTAATGCTCACTAAGACAGTTGAATTAAAGTGTAGTTAACTACATTGCTATTTGTCTTTTTTTTTTTTTTTTTTTTTTTTTTTTATTTTAAATATTTTTTTCCCTTTCTTTTTTTTTTTTAATTTAATGCTAAGTACTTCTTTCCTCTGCTTCATTTAGTGCTTAATGTTATACTGGGATTTTATCCCTGTAGTGACTGCAGTTATGTAAACTAACGAGTTAAATTTTATCCTATATTCATCCCAGTCACGGAATCATGGAATTTTTAGAGTTGGAAGGGACCTCTAGAGATCATCTAGTCCAACTCCCCTGCTGACACAGGAACGCCTAGAGCACATTACTCAGGACTGCGTCCAGGCGGGTCTTGACAATCTCCAGAGAAGGGGACTCCACAACCTCCCTGGGCAGCCTGTTCCAGGGCTCTGTCACCCTCACCATAAAGAAGTTTTTTCTTATGTCATATACATTTAATGCAAGACATGAGTGCTGTAGAGGTATTTTCCATCATGATTTCAGAGAGTTGGAAAGTCTTTATCTGAAATGACCCTAAAAGACTTTCCAGTTTTTAGCAGCTAAATTCTATAAGATATCATTTTATTACATCAACACTGATGCAAATCTGGAACAAATGCAAATGGAGTTACGCTGGCTTTAATGACCAGAAGCTGACCCTGACTTTAGCAAAAGATTCAAGCACTGCCAAAACCCAGATCTCAAACTTCCTTAGTAATGGGAACTTAGCTTTAAAGAAATTCAGACTTGAATCCAGTCTTCTGTTGATTGAGCTCCACTGCTAGGGATATAATATGACACAAATGAAGGATACGAATCTTGGAAGTTTAACTGGAACCAAGGTCACAGAAAACACAAAATTTTTCCTGAGATTTATGCAGCCCTCCCATCCGGAAAAAAGGTGAAAACACAATACCAAACATGTAAATGATTATTCTGAGTTCAGACGGAGATGAGATGACCTGTTGAATGCTTGTGGAGAAGGTGAAAAAAAACCAAACACAAAAAGAAAGCAAGGAGGATGTGGGAAAACAATTAACAGTGATCAGACAAGCTATAATAGCATTTTAAATATGTAAATCTTTTGTTTGAAAAATACAATATAATAAACATATAAAGCTCAGTCACTCCAGTCTTCAAAAAGGGCAAGAAAGAAGATCCGGGAAACTACAGGCCAGTCAGCCTCACCTCCATCCCTGGAAAGATGATGGAACAGCTCATTCTGGGCATCATCTCAAAGCATCTGGAGGAAAAGAAGGTTATCAGAAGTAGCCAACATGGATTCACCAAGGTGAAGTCATGTCTGAGTAATCTGATAGCCTTCTACGATGGTGTGAATGCACGAAAAGATGAGGGGAAGGCAGTGGATGTTGTCTACCTTGACTTCAGCAAGGCTTTTGACACTGTCTCCCACAGCATCCTCGCAGGCAAGNCATGAGCCAGCAATGTGCCCTTGTGGCCAAGAAGGCCAATGGCATCCTGGGGTGCCTCAAGAGGTGTGTGGCAAGCAGGTCAAGGGAGGTTATCCTCCCCCTCTCCTCTGCCCTGGTGAGGCCGCACCTGGAGTACTGTGTCCAGTTCTGGGCTCCCCAGTTCAAGAAGGACAGGGAACTGCTGGAGAGGGTACAGCACAGGGCTACAAAGGTGATTAGAGGGCTGGAACATGTTTCTTATGAGGAAAGGCTGAGGGACTTGGGTCTTTTTAGTCTGGAGAAGAGAAGGCTGAGAGGGGATCTCATCAATGCTTATAAATACTTAAAGGGAGAGTGCCAGGAGGATGGCACCAGTCTTTTTGCAGCGGTGCCCAGTGATAGGACAAGAGGTAATGGGTACAAACTTGAACGTAGGAAGTTCCATCTAAGCATGAGGAGGAACTTCTTTCCTTTGAGGGTGGCAGGGCACTGGAAGAGGCTGCCCAGAGAGGTGGTGGAGTCTCGGACTCTGGAGACATTCAGAACGTGCCTGGACGCCATCCTGTGCAACTTGCTCTAGGTGACTCTGCTCTGTCAGGTGGGTCGGACTAGGTGATCTCCAGAGGTCCCTTCCAACCCCTGCGATTTTTTGATCTTCTTAAAATGTGTTGATGATAACTTTTTAAGGGAAGAGGGAGGCAACATGAAGGACAAGAAATAAGTAGAATAAAGAATAAAGCTGGCACAAGAATTATGTGCATATAATAAGCACATTTAGATTGTAATTTAGAAGAAGGTAAGGTTCTAGAACAACATTTTAATATCAGTTAAAGGATTAAAAAACAAGCTGTTTAAGACAGATGTATCAGTTTAGAAGAGCAGCTGTAAGGCTTGTCATCTGCAATAGAGTGGATTCAGTGACATGGGAAATTCTTTCCAGTTTAACATTTCAGTTCAGTGAGTGGAAGAAATTATAAAGAGATAATATTCAGTTAAATTGATTTTTTTTTCTCATTTAAAAATGGAAGAACCTAAGCACTCGAATACTGAAAGTAATTTTTGTGAAAGTGCTTAGTAAGAAATAGGATTGGAAAGGAAAATAATATACTTTAAAAAGCTGACCTCAATAAGTCAAATATTTAATTTCTCTTAGGAAAAAAATTATGTAGCAAAAAGGAATACAGTAAGTTGACACTCACTAAAAAGTTCTATATACACAACAGCTAATGAATTCAGTCCACAGGCAAGAATAAAGCATAAGAAGAGGTGTATTTGACTGTTTCAGTAGTAATTTGATGACATTGAAATAAAAAAGATTACTCACAACGTAGAAGCAATAATATATTACTAAAGATGAGTATAAAGAAATAGGGCAAGTATGCAAGGATAAAGCTAAAAAGGTTAAGGAGAGAAAAGAGTTGCGGTTCTCTGAGAACATTAAACACATAGAGGTAAGAGATGATAATACTGTAGATACTAAGAAAAAGAGAAAAAGAAAGTCCAGTTCCATTACTTGTCAGAGAGGGAGAGCATTCAAGTGGACTACTCTGAAGAGCTAAACAATTAAAGGAAGCTTTTCTCCCTTTGTTTTTTACAGAAAAGTTTATGATCAGATACTACACACATACGTACACAAAATTAAAAAAAATAATTGAAAGGATAGAAATAAATGCTAGAAGAGGGAAAGAAAAGATCAAAACCAATTCTAATACATTAAAGTATTCTAAGAGAAGGATCTGATAACACTTTACCCATGTATTCTGAAAAAGAGACCTAACTTATCTTTGGAGTTTGATTTTATCCTGAGGTCTCATGGGGACTGGAAAAATCCTTGGAGGGAAGAGAACACTGAGATAAGATGAAAGAAAGACATAGTATCTCTCTTTAATAAAGGAAAGGAAAGCAATGCCTGTGGAATCATAGATCAGACACTTTAGTTCTGATGTCTGAGATTATACTAGGAAAAAATATTAAGACATTATTTATATATTGACTTATAGGATAATAAAACACTAAGTATCACAACATGTATTTCTCTATAAATGAAGATATCAGGACAAGACAATTTCCAACTTTGTAAGGATAGTTAGCTTCATAGGTAGGAAAGACCTTAAATAACCTTGTAATGCTGTCATTATAACAGTTTCATAAGTAAACTGGGCAGAAATAATGGTTTGAAAGTAATCCCTTTACAATAGATGCCTTCTTAAAAATATTTTCTTGAAGAACACCTGTCAGTGTTTCTAGCTAAATTACAAATATGGCACCACTGGCATCTTGTCTGGTTCCACGGATTCCTAGGAAGTGTGTTGTGTGCTTTGGTTTCTGATAATCGAGGAAATATGACATTTAGTAGACCATTTTTGGCAGCAAATTTAACTACATACTCTACTTGCAAAAAATATTTTTTTTTCTATATTAAGCTTCCCATTTGAAAAATTTAGTTTCTGTCTTTTCCATATGATTTGTAGAAGAAAAAATAAATTTAAAAAGCAATATTTTTGTTGCATGAAAAAAACTGGTTTTCTTAATCTTTCTAATCCTAGCTTATGTAAAGCTCAACATCTACATAGTTTGAAGACCAAATAACCATTTGATCTTAGTTAGTTCTTGATACTAACATCCAGAAAAGTTTGTATTCTTATTCATATAATTTCTAATTTCTCTAGAATGGGAATTTCTTTAGAATAACTGTGGGAATTAAGTAGGTAAATAAACATTCCAAAAGAAAATTCTTGTCTTCTCAAGGGTTAGTTCTCATGGAATCCAACTACAAATTAGAAATGCTGCATCTAAAGAGATCAGAATTTATCTTCCCCGGTTACTCAGTCTTCAGCCTCTTCTGATTTGCCAGTAGAACTGCTAGTTATGGTCTGTATACCTGTCCATGAGGGAGGCAGCTGAGAATGTCAAGGAATTTAGTATTGGACAGCATGAGGGTATTTGTAAACTGCTAATATTCTAACACTAGTAAACTAGGCTGGATTCGAAGGGGCAGCTCTGAGGCAAATGACATCAAACATCATTGCCATTGTTCTGAGCAATACAATGCTATTATTGACAAGTTTTGATTCCATAAAGTTACATGTGTTATGATATTAAACAACATTTTCTGTAAAACTTAATCCAAATGTATCCTGAATACTGGCATATCCAATAGTGCTTTTATGTGCTCTGATCTAATCTCTCTCATAAGAAATCAAAGACTGAGTTATGTATCAAAATACAGTAATTATGGAGTTTTAAAATACCAGTGTGATATTTTGTAACACATTCTCCCACTTTTTTCCTAAGAGGCCTATATTGCTTTGTGAATTTAAAGTGAAATATTAGTTTTACAGGTATAATTAAAGGATTATTCTTGCTGCATTAGGGTGCAAGAATACATCAGAGTGCAATTATATGTTGAAATGCTTTATAAAGAAAAAAAACCAGAAGGATCTGGTTAAACATTGACAGAAAGATTAAATTAGCAAGAAAAGATATATCAGATTTTATGATAGCCTGGGGTTAATAATACCTTATGGTCCAGGATGGATGAACTTGAATGTGTTCAGGTAAGGAGGCTTGTGTTCAGAAAGTAACGGTCATTAACACTGGGTATGAAGATTTAGGTTAAGAAGGGCAGATCTAATAATTTTAAGTCCTCAATAATTTTGCTAGATAGTCAATCACAGTTCAAAGTTATATACTTCAGAAGTTTAGAAAAGAGATAAAATGCACATTTGTAGCAAGGTATCTTTCTGAGTTACACTGAGTTACATAACATAAAAAAAACAGAATAAAAGACTACACAAAAGTAATTCACATCAAAGCCACAAAACAAAATAAACTTAACAGGTTACTGATGAAGAATTGTGTGGAAAAAAAAATGAAACAGGGCAGCTGGGAGTCCATTATAGATGCCATAAGCCTTTAGAAATATTACATAAACTTTTAAAAAGTCAATCAATTCTTTCCAGTTTTGTAGAAGTGGACATAATTAACCAATCCTAAACTAAGAAAGCACTTTTAATATGCTTGATTATTACATCTAAATCACATTCTTCAATCATTCACCCCTTACTAGGCAAAAGAGATGGTGATTTAGGGCTTTGACTAAATATAAAACAATAAAACTTATTCCTCAGTGAATTTGTGGAAAAGAAGTGAAGGTATAGTCACCTACTCAGATGTTCAGGTTTTATGTTTATTGATTTTCAAGGCCCGAGTTGATAACGTTCTAATCTGATCTGAAAGATCACCCTTCTCTGAGCAGGAGGTTGGTCTAGAAACCTTGTGAGATCGCTTCCAGACAGAATGATTTTGTGATTTTATATTTTTAAATCCAATAAAAATCTAAGTCTAGGGGAAAAATAAAAAAAGCATGACTTCAACTTCTTCATGTTTAAAGTGCCACATTAATGCAATGGGGTGATGCAGACAAATGTTGGCATGCTGACTACCTATGCATTCCTCATGGAAAAGTTGGCTCTGTGTGAGGTAAAGTACAAAACTGCAGATTGGGTCAGCATTGAAAACTGACATGATTTTATAAGAACAGACTGGAGTTTAGCCATATTAAATCCCTTTTGCTTGCAATTCAGTTGCTGAAGTCTTCTGAGAAGATTTGCCTAAGCAGAATGACTCAATCAAAGCTATGTGTACCTAAAGGATGAAGAGCGTATGCCACCACTAATCTTGTTTTGTATGATAGTTTAGCAGTTGAAGCACTCGCATACTAAAGGTGAGGCCTGGGTGTAATTTTCTCTCCAGTGAGAGGCAATTCTTATCCCTGCAGTCCACTGTTTGAGGGACTGCTCCACCAGCCAAGTATAAAGACTGGTTTAACATGTCACAGTAACAGAAGCGAGGCAGTAAAATCACTCTGAAAGGAATCCACATCCAAACACCGGACTCATTTCTCACAGCTAACTGTTCTAACTGGCCAGAGATCAGGCTCCTTGTTATTTCCTATGTTTTTTTGGTTTTGGGATTTTTTTTTTTCCTAGCCTATATACATTACATTGCTTACTACGCAGCTTCCCAGATTCAGCAGGAAAGGTGGAATATTATCCCATACAGCTTAAACGGTAATCTGACAAAATAACATTCCAGAAAGGCTTTTGGAGAAAAAATATTACTTGCTACAGCTCTGTTACAGTTCTTGTTCTGTCAATATGTCCTAAGAATTTGTAGTTGTCCAAAAGAAATAGCTCTATTCTGCTAAGCTTTTGGATTTCACGTACTGTAGACTAGTTTAGTTTCTAGCATGCTTGGGTTTGGTCTGCTCTAGACCTACAGACAGTATGGAATTGCACTTCTATGAAGCTTTTAGGTCAAATCAGGCATGCAGTGAGTTTAGACACTTATATGATTAGGTAGCCAATAAACTAAAAAGAATGAGTGTTTTATATTTAGGCAACTATTATCTACCCGCGTTCTGTTTTAGCTGCTTAAATCTTTTCCTTGATTTTGAATATTAATGCTGTACAATCCTTATCTGTCTAACTATTTTTTTATTTTGCTTTGAATTAATGTAAGAGCTAAATCTTTGTGTTGCAAATGTACCCTTTTGCATATTGTGAGACCACTGAGAGTTTTTTCAATCTTTGGCTATAGAAGAATCGTCATAGGAAATTGTGTACTATTCTATGCATGGGAAAAAAATGTCTTGTCAGTCCCCTAATTAATTGTAACATGGTAGAGAAGATGAGAATGTGTTACAGAAAGCTTAAATGCTTTCAGCCTCTCTTGGCATCTCAATGTGAGAAAAACAATCCAGGGGGAGACAAGCCCTGAAGAGCTCTTGAATACCTAAAAAGACAGGAAATCAATAAGGCCCGTAATTATTGGCACAGAGATTTAATGAAGTGTAAAACTTTGGTGTAACAACAAATTAAAACTCCATTAATGTCCATGGGTAACGAAGAACAAAAAATGATTTGGAAAAAAATACAGTATTTTCTTTTTTTATGTGTCCCATAGAGTTAATTCAGATTTATTTTTTTTTTTTTATGTAAGAAATAGCTGAGAAAGACTTGAAACGGTAATTTTAATGGGAATTTAAGACTTATTACGAAACAAACCTACCCACTTTTTAATACTTCCCAGATGGATATAGAATTTTAAACTAATAACAGGTTTCACTGAAAGGACTTCGAAATTAATACGAAATATACTACAGGCAGGTTAATTGGGTTCATTTCATGAAAGTGTATTCTAAATTAGCTAACCTTTTTCTTTCTGTTTCTCCACAGAATAAAAGGTCTTTGAAGCTACTGCCATTGAGCTTGATCCTGAGATGTAGAAGACTCTGACCGATAGCAGTGGGAACTGGGAGGCTGGTAGTTTACACGTGGATCACAGGGGATTCTCAAAAGTATTCATTGTCAATGGAGGATGAATCAGACAGCTTTGACAAATATTTGCAGTAGAATGAATGTCCTTGTCTTACTCTTTGATTACTGCTGGATAAGTCTTCCATTTAGTATAGGCCTTTCTTGTTTTCATACAGATCAAGCTTCTGACAGACAATATTATTTCCTGTGACACTGTTACACACATATTTCCCTTGTATGCCACAAACATATTACTAATTAATTTAGTCTGATGGATGTTAACACACTGTACAACAAAAGCTAATGACCCTAGAGTAGGATATTAGTCACAACTTGTTCTATCTCTATACATGCAATATGTCTACGTGCATAATGATACCTAAATATTGTAGAACTTTATCAGATCAAGCATAGCAGGTACTGCACAGAAGTAGTTGTAGACCTTAGATTATCTAAATACTATCTAAGAAAACAGAATGGCACCAACAACAGAGATAAATATTTAGCTATCAATTTAAGTAAATTGCAATGCTAGGGAAGCATAGATCACCCCGCTTTCAGAATTTATTTTGAGTGCGTCTGTGTAGAAATTATATGTTCTCAGAACAGAGTATGAAAAAACCCACCTTGAGAAAAAGATTACAGTATTTAAATAATAGCAGATAGAGGGCCTGCGTAGTTTTCACACAGGAATCTCACCTCTAAATGACTAACTCATGTCCTCAATTCTGATTCAGGACACCTTTTTTGACTCATTCCCCTATGTGCTGAGAAATGCCCACCTAGTAATGGTTGCTGTCTGTGTCTTTTTCAGTAACTACCTGCTAAACCCTTGTCAGAAAAGTGCTATTTCCCCAATGGCAGCTTGTTTTTCTGTTAGGCTTCGAAAAAATGCAGAAGGAAGCATCACTTGAGCAGCTATTTCCCCTTCCTCATGGGAAAAATGCAGAGAGAGGGATAAAAATAATGCATGAGCTGAATTTGACCCCAGGCCAGGCTGGACTGTGTCTTAGATGGTCTTCCAAACATATCGAGAAGACGACAGCTAAGCACTGCAATTATAAAGATCAAGATTCTAAGCCTCTCTTGTTAGTAATATGCCGTCTTTTAGACATTTTAAATACCTAAAATAAGTTTAATATAAACCGAGAAATCACTGCTACCAACCATCAGATGTTTGAGGATATACTGAATAAAAAAATTCTGCTTTCACCATCTCTTAATCAATTTCTGCCGTGGGGAAACTACTTGATTCTGACAGAAACCTCAGGGACAATAGACATGGGAGAGAAGCCATGCCTCAGGAATGAATCAGTGCTGATCATAACAAAAATCCGTTCCCGTGGAAAACGTACCTTTTTCTTCCAAAGCGTATGCTTTGTTGATGGAAATTGCCTAACCAACAGCATGCAAAACCCAAAGTTACACTGTGTGATTCCTATCAAGTCAGGTTTACAATAAGAATGGATTCTTTTTCTGAGCATATCTAGGTGGAAAATTCACATTAGACATAAGGCTACTACTTTCCTTAAGCCTTTTCCTCCAGAGCTGACAGTGGATGTCTCTGTATACCCTGTCCTATGATAGACTTTACAATATAACTTAATTGAAGTTGATTTCATAGTGCAGAAATAGCAAAAGAAATTTTTTTCACCCTATATTTCTTCATTCTAATGTACAGTCTGTGGCAAGCTATAGCTCATGGAAAATGTGAAATCTTAAACAGCTGATTTAATCTGTGCAGACTTGGACAATGATTACCTACTATCTAGAAACAACAAAATAAAATAGGTTGTTTCCTTAGCTATTTGGAAAACTGTTCCCCTAAAGCCAATGCACGACAATTATTAAGAAAGCAAATACAAAGATTTCATTTTGTGTTAATTGAAACAATTTATTCTAAAAATTTTGCTGGGGGGAGGGACACTTGGCATAGTGAAAAATAGTGTTAAATAAGATGACTTTACTTACTTAATCCAGAAACTCCAGATAATTTAATGGAATGTAATTTGATTAAATAATTCAGGATTTGGAACAATCAACAATACTGATATTTAGAAGTATAAAATTAGATTAGAACTGTGTCTGATCGATAACAAAGTGATTGGATGAGTCTACCCAAACTATCTGGCCTAAAACATAAGAAGAAGGTCGCTGTCACACTGGGTCCGACTGCAGGCCCAGCCTGACCAGTATTTTGTCTCCAGCAGAAGCCAGTCAGAAAAAGTTCTAAGAACTCCATACAGGGTTATTTTCTGCAGAAAAGATAAAAATGTTTCAAATCTCAGCTTGTTTTTTCAGAAATCAGGAGTAGTGTAAGTCCAAAATCATTTATCCTAATATTGCTAATTTCTTTTTTTTTTTTCTCCATAAGCATGGAAACAAAATATTCCTATTACTTTTAAAATGAAGGGATGCTTTCTATTTCTCTCTTCTTCACAACTATTATAGTTAAAAATATACCAGGGAATATATCCTAGTTATTTATCTGCCCTTAACAGACTATAATTTCTCTCAAGATTAAAGAAAACAAACATATGGAGCAAGTCCATGTCGAAACCGAGGGCTTTGCAGAATTGCAGAGGGATGTATTGATTAGCTTGGTCAGAAGTTTTGTCTGTGTTCTTTCCCTGTTATTTTGTCTTCACTGTGTTTGTGACATTTGTTTCTATTCGCGCTCATAAAGAAACGCATTCATTTCATAGCACCTAAAGATGCATTTTTAATTGATTTCAAACCAGCCACAAGCACTTACAGCCTTCAATTACCTTGTTTGCCTCCTATGTAACGCATCTATTGCTGTTTATTTCACTAATCATAAAAATTCCTTTAAGAGGGCTTGCTAGTTTTTTGTTTCAAATCTGCCTGTAAGCTTCGTCGCTGTGGCTTTCTCAGCCCCGCCATTTTTACAGTCGTTCAGTTTTTACCAGGTGTCGCACGGGGTACAGGTGCCCGGGTGCAGGCAATGAAGGGGGGGGATGTTTCAGGGCCTCTGTGAGGAGCGGCCGGGGCTGCCCTGTGCCGGACACAGCCGGTTCCAGCCGGTTCCAACTGACCCTCCCGCAGGGCAGAGCTGAGCCCCTCAGCCATGGCGGGGGCACCTCTGGGAAAGTGTTATTTAAGATGGGGCAAAAATAGAGAGCAGAGAAGAGTGAGGAAAAATAAAGTGGGAAAGAGCAGAGGGAACATGAATGTCAGAGGAGGAGGAGATGCTCCAGGCGCTGGAGGAGAGGAAAATCGGGAGCAGGAAGGAGCAGCAGAAGGGAACTGCTATGGACTGACCACAACCCCCCATTCCCCATCCCCCTGTGCCGCTCAGGGTGGGAGGTAGAGGTGTTGGAAATGAAGGAGTGAAGCTGAGCACGGAGCCTGTGGAAAAGAGGGAGGGAAAGTGACATTTTAAGGTTTTTATTCTTGTTTCTCACTAGGCAAATCTATTTTAACTAGCAATAAATTAAATTAATTTTCCCTAAGTAGAGTCTGTTTTGCCCGTGATAGTACCTGATAAGCAATCTCCCTGTCTTCATCTGGATCCGTCTGCTCTCTCACAGTATTTTCTTCCCCCGTCCCGCTGAAGAGGAGGAGTAGGTGAGCAGCCGGACGGGCACTTGGCTGACAGTCAGTGTTAATCCACCAGACACATTTACCTCTCTTTCTTAAAATACTTCTAATGCTATCTCTTGCCTACACTTCTCTATCCGCAAGGTTTACTCTCCTTTGGATCTTGTATTCTCTCTGTTCATACAGATAATGTCCCCCTCTCTGTGATTTGTGTTCAGCTCTACAGGACTGTTGCTGCACTTTTTGTTTGAACTGATTAAAAACATTGTTTTGTGTTCCTTCCTTATGAGTGGCAGTCATCTCATGATTGATGCTGCTAAAAAGCTAACTTGAAATGGTACAAAAAGAGGTTTGTATGGAAAAGGCTGTAACAGAAAAATTTCTATATAATAATCATGACCAGAAGTAGTCTGCCTGAAATACATGGAATTACTCTGTTAAATGATAATAATCTATCAAATTTAAACCCTGATGAAATGAAGATTTTAATCATATTACATTCCTGTTCACAGAAGCTGGTACAGCCCCTGGACCTAGTTTGTGATCTACAGTAAGACTGTTTCAGTCCGAAATCCTGGATTGCCTGATTTGCCTTATTCAGAGGACACTGACTGGGAAAATTCCTGTAACCTCTTTTATTTATTCAGAGCAAAAACAAGCCACTTCACACCTACCTGGGTAGCAGATCATAAAGCTGCCCTACATTGCACAAAAATTTTTAATTAGAGCTAATTCCTGGCATAAGCAATTTGTTTAAGTTTCCATTAAGATTAGAGACCATGTTTAACAACTGTGACAACTGATTTTAGGTAGAAACGACAGTAAACCATTGTGGGGTCTGTTTCGAGCCAGTCTTTATATGTAATTATTTTCACATTGATATTCATATGTCCACAATAATTTTTATTGTTTATTTTGCAACAACTATTTGCGAATGTACTTGAACGAAATTGTTCTGTGATCCTGACTCAGAGACAGATATGAAGTCCAGTTCGATTGTATGTTTTGCTAGCATACAGCAACATAAATAGATCAGACAGTAGAGGTTTTTATTGATTATACTCCCAGACATTGAGGTCAAGGGAAATTTTATCTGAATAAGGCAAATAGGATTTGGTTCCTAAAAGACTTTTTTTTTTTAATACAGGTTATCAAATGAAGAAGCTTAATAGGTGATCCATAATAAATTTTCTTTGCAAAGCATACAATTCCAGATGGGATTTTTTTTTCTTCCTAAGTTTAGTCTGTGGTTTACTACCTGTCAAGTTGTGACTTCTTCCAAAATGCCATGCGTGTTTACTTGCCTATTCCCCGATACAAAATATGTTAATTTTGACCTATTGATAGGTAGTTTTAATAGTTTCTTCCAATTAAAATTTCCTCAGTTTTCACTTTTCTCCATACTTCCTGAAAAATTACACACTCCCCCATCGCAACATTAAAACTGCAGTGCGTAAGTACAGTCCCACATTTGCATTAAATAAAGTTTATCATTATTTCTTTTTCTTGATGGCAACATGTCCTTCTCTTTCTTTATCTTTGTTTGTATAAAAATGAAATCTGAGAAAAAAGAGGCTTCTTCCCCATCACATTATCGCTACCATCAATGACATAAATGGAAGTTCATTATGCAACCCGTGGCAACATTTCATGACATTCCTGCCTTCCCTGGATTACGACTACCTCTCCACAGCCTTGTGGAAACAATTCATGATCAACCAGACTTGCCTTATTTTTTATTACGAAACCCTCAGGGCACAAATAGAAACATCAAAAAAGTAACCTGAATCCTTTCAGAGATCAAGAAAACAAATACACTAAGCAAGTCAATTTACTGACCTCAGACACTTTTTTAGTAGTATTATTATCCTAAGGATATTCAAGTGAATTTGTAACAGGGTTCATTTTTTTTACTGTAATTATTATAGTTCAGTAAAGTTTACCTTTATTTTCACAGACAGTCTTAAAACAATTGAGCAGCAAATTGCAACACTCATGGAATAGTCTGATTGATACTTATTTTGAAACACACCTTGAAGGCATGTTCCTTCTTTAATAACGTTTCCTCGATTGTTAATGCTGGACTACCTCAGAAAAAAATAATCTGTCAACTGAGACAAACAGGCAGAGTTGTAGCAGGTTTTGACTATTCATGCTTTTCTACCATTTCATGGTATAGCAGATCCAGGGTGACTATAGAAATAAATATGCCAATTTACTCCTGCACATATAGACTTAATATCAAGAAAGCCCAGATGGGACTAAAAAACAAATCAAGTGTATAAATTCAAGTCAGAGATCAGCTGAACTGCAAACCATAGGAGAGTTAGTAAAGGTAGTGATTTTCATTTAATGTAAATAAATTTCATGTAAAACCAACTGATATTCCTTGTATACCAACCATTTGGTAAAATTGACAGATTTTATCTTCAAATGAGAAAAAAATAGGATATAGGGATCCTCTCCTCTCTATTTTAACATTCTTTGACATCATTTAGTAAAACAGTTTTTTCAGTGAATTTTACTTGTGATATATTCTTATAAATCTACACTTAGAAAAAGATTTCTCAACAAGTTATTTTGGCTAATCAGAGTAGTATACAACTATATAATTATTTTATTGGACTCCAAGTACAGTGAGCTTATTAAAGCTTGTATAAAAAAAATTCAGAACATTTCCTATTTTTAATCTGTTTACCTATGTTAATGTATTGATCTATGTCAGAGTTGATCCAGCCTAAGTAGCAACTGTTCCAAGCAGTAGACAAACAGTCACCTGCTTGATTTTTTGAGGGAAAAGTCATCAGAAAAGGTCCATTCCCCCTTCTGTGCATATACTGCACTGCCAGAATGGCTAACAGGAATTATTCATGTTCATACCAAGGAGAAGAGTATTCCCTGAAGTATCATAACCTTCTTTTATGAAAGCACATAAAAAAGACTTGACTCTTATAGTTGTTTTTTTTTTTTTTTAAAGGTGACTCTGTTTGAACCTTCCCAGAGCTAACATACTCATGCTAATAACCTACTATCATATGAAAAAAAATTTCAATAAAAAACACAGATAAATGGAAGACAAAATATCTATTGAATACTTACATAATTATCACTGAATGGCAATGCTAGACACCTGGTGTTAACTGTATATTGCCATTCATTTTGTGTGCTGTTATTAATTTTTTTAAATGTAAGTTCTCCACAGATATTCCTTACTATAAAAATTTCAGACACAACAAAGCTGTAACTTCTGTTGAGCTCTTTAGTCATGAATCAGAATACGCATTATTCCATGAATAAAAGACCATTTATTATAGACAAGAATACATTTTATAGGCATTGTAATTTTTTTTTTAAACTTTCACAGGCAGTTACATTTACTTTCACTTTATTCCAGTGCATATGGCTCCAGCTGCAGTGAAGAAAAACAGATTTTCTGGAAAGCCTGTACTTAGACATTTTGATCAATAAAAATATTTTAAAGTAATTGCTTATTAAACAATAACCAGATCCTATTATATATATATTTGAGGCTTCTCCTTTCTTCTTCTTTTTTTAAAATATTTTGATTATTCTTATATAGCTTCATGTAATTTATTGCAAATTTAGTATAAAATGACACCAAATCCTAGTCATGTTTAATTCTAATATGTTGTTCAGCACTGTCTTGTTCTTTTTATTCAAACCCTGGCTACCTAAATCTTTCCTAAAATCCCTCAGCCTAATAAAGTCAGTAGAATTAATGCATAGCTAATAGATGTAATCAAGGAAGGAGTAAAATTTGTTGAAATGGCAATGTTATATGCTTTCATGAACATTTTATAATCCAATCCTATGTGTTTTTCTTTGCCAGTGATCTTCAGGATACCAGCCTCTTTTCATTATTCCACTAACAATGGAATTCCAGTGTAGGAAAACCAGGGTCCTTTTAGATGTTACCTGACCACTTAAAGGAAAGTGAATTTTTGCTCCACTTAAAATAGAAGATAAAATGAACTATTGCATGACACACCATTTCCTGCGGCAGGCAGGTTTCCAATTACAAATATAGATAGGTCTCATAAATGTAAGTTATATTAGATCTACAAGAAAAAAAGGGGGAAATCATAGCCAAAAAATATATTTAGAGAGCTGAAATATTTATTAAGTTATTGATCAAACTTCTTCATAATTTGAGGCTATTCTTATATAAAAAATGTACTGGGTTTAGCTCCACTTGCTTAAATTAAGTGAGAAATCATCAGGAAAATGCCCTTAGGGAGCACTAGGGCTTCCTAGAATGCAGAGGGATCTCTCTGGGGCTGTAAAGAAGATATTGAACATTTTTCATGACATGCTACTTCTAGTTGTTTCTGAAACAAATGCCAGAGGTGAAGAAAGGCAAGGTCTGAGTAGCCCTTCAGCTAGTATAAATTAGCTAGAAACCATCTCAGCACTGGATCAAGCTAAAGAGTTGGAAAGGCTGGAAAAGTTGAAAGATGCTTTTACTGCTGTCTCTAACTTCCTATATGAGTGGCACGAAGTATGCCTTTGGTGCTGAGCAAAAACTGGGACACATCTTCAGAACTTATTTAACATTTTTATTAATTATAGGTAAAAAGTATTCCTGTCCTGGACATAGTACTTTGAGTTAGAAATCTTTAATTATTGAATTACTGAGCTTTACTGTGAGTATTAAAGTACAGCCTAATTCTTTGGTGTTTCACAATCCCAGGGCCTGGACCAAAATTGCAAGATTTTTTTATATGATCCCATCCAGCTTCTACATGAAACAATGAAATTCTAATCCACGATGCTTTTATATATATATAAATAAATATATACATAAAAGTATTATATTATTAAAATAAAATTTGTGTTGATGGTGTACCGTGTAGTCCCTTTGCCCACTTAAAAATTCTGCTCAGTATTTCATGTGCAATAATAAAACATCCCATAGCTCTCTGCTATAGTTTTCAGAGTCCTTTAGGAATAATGTCAAAGGGCATTACCATTTGATTGATGTCACTAGAACAATATTCTTCCTTTTTGACAGCATTTAATGATTCAGGTCACTAGTCTGAACCGTACTCAGTGGCTTTGTCAAGTACACAAAACCTTTCTTCAAAAAGAGTACAGAAATGTAAGCTTTTGCTTCTGAAGGAAAATGTGAATCCATCTCAGACACTTATTTTTCATACCTGCACATGTGTATATGAAAACCAAGTAAACCTACAATAATCAATTCAAAACTGCTTGCTTTATTTGTACTCATAAATGCTCTAAAAAGGAAAAAAGCAAATAATGCATTTAGGGACACATAAAGAAGCCATCACAAAAAACCCAAATGGATTCATTTCAGATCTTTTATTAATTTTTACTGAGGTTGCTTTTTAAGTAAGCTGAACAAACAGAGATATGATATTAACAGTAAATGCTGTTATAATTATAGGCAGAGAGTTATTAAGATATTGTTTATAACTATTAGAAAGTCAACAAAACCTAATTACAAAATTGGTTATTTTTATCTCTCTTAAATACTAAAACATAAACATGTTGCTTTCTAAACAGTATTTTGATAATCAAAACCACTATCTTTTGACTTTTTATATTTTCAAGACCTAGTTTCAATTAATTGTGAGGCAGATCTTCCCAAGAAATACCTTATTTTACAATCCTGAAAGATTAAAGAAGTACGTCTTTGTATGCAAATACTGTTAAAATAGTGTTTGTTAAGTTTAAGTTTGTTAAGTGAAAGACAATTTCTATTTTTTTCTCTCTTGAGTTTTAAGGATAAGTGGTTTTGCCATATGACAGAATACAGACCTCGGACAACACTGAGTGCGTGTGTTATAGCTCTGTCAGCTCCTTGGATGATGTAAATCAGTGTACCTCTATTGAAGGCACCAGAGGTACATGTATCTACATTAGCTAAAGATCCAGACCTTTATATTCACCAGGCTTCCCTCTCCTTTTCAGGTGTCTCTACAAGCACTGCTACTTTCACCTCAGTTACAGGAATTCCATACAAATTCACATATTAGAAATATAAAGTGTACTCCAAAAAGTCCATGAAACTGTAGGTGAGATTCTGTTTGCAGATGAAGGTGTCTATATGTAGATATTCACATATGAGCTAGAGATCAGCTCATTTGCACATTAGATATCTACTGTCAATTGAAACTCCCTCAAGTGCCTTTCCATCCACCATGCCACTAGGATTCTGCTTTCCTATGGGTTGTGCATTGTATTTACATCAATGAAGATATCTCAGATAACTTAGAGCATCTAAAATGGCACAAGGTTCCTTCATGCAGGGAAGTGACCCATGTGCTTATTCAATATAGCCAGTGGGGGTTAAAGAGCAGTTCACCCCTCTGTAACATAGAAATTTAAGGTGGTATTCCAGAGTATAAGTATTTAATGCCATTTTTGAGACTTTGGGACATCTGGGGCATGCTTATGTGGCTAAACGATAGAACATAAAACCTACAGACAGTCATCCTTCTGAAATGAAGAGGTAAGTGAAGCCTAAAAGCGTATCTCACAGTGTTTACAATGACAGCAGATGGCTCTAGGAAAGTCAGTCCTGTGTTTGGGTGGCTGATCAGCTAAACAGCTTTTGAGAATCTATTTACAACATTGACAATATTGACTAGATAACTAGATACCCTTTGGTGTCCTAATCTGTGAGCTAAATCCTACCCTGAGTGATGATAGTAATTTAGCCGTCTTTTTTCTTAACCCCTTTCAAGTGCCATGCACAGTTCTCTGATTATTGCACCTTGTTTATGATGTACATGATCTGTAAACATGTAGGGGGCCTCAGCTAATCTCTGCTGGCAGTACTTTGCTAATTCTTATCCCCAGGTTTGAATTCTAATCTGGGGACAGGAATAACTGAGTAGGCAGTTTATGTGTTTTTTTCATTTGAAACAAACAAAACATCCTGAATACCCAGGAAATCAGCTGTTTCCACAGCTCAAACCAGAAAACCGTAACATACATATAATAAGGGATTTAAGGCATAAAGACCTCATAGGCTTACTTTAGAAGGTGTACCATCGAGGTGTGGCAAGCTAGCATTCCTATGCGTACTGTAGAATCAGGATTTAGGAGAAATACTTCTTTAGCTTTTCTCCTAAAGGTTTCACGTTCATGTTTCTATAGATGAGCTATGGCTTGGTAGCCACTAACTAGCAAACACCAAGTCAAATATTCTTGTTAAAGGTAACGTTTAATTTAATTAAGCAGTCTGTGGGTTGGTCTTGTGGAAAACTAAACCAAACTGCGTTCAAATGAACCCATCTATTTCCAAATACAGTTAATCCATCCACTGATAGGTAAAAAACATGAGTGTGATGGATTCACTGGGTTTTCTTTTATCCTTACAAATACAAACTTTACAAGTACGTAAGAAATATTGCCATGAGGCAAATCAAAGGTCAGGTAACATGAGTGTGAGAAGCTTTGGCTGGAATTTTTCTGACAGAGCAAAGTTTCACTAAAGAATAGCATTTCATTAAGCTCCAGAACATTTTGTCTAAACTTTCCACCAATTTAAGGTGGTCTTTTGAGATTTTGTGTAGGTTTCTGACAAAACTGTCTCAGAGTAAGGGATATCGGAAGATGCCTGTTGGTGGCACAGAGTTTTTTGTATCCAGCACAGAAACGAGCACCTTCAACACATTGCGGCTGGCCTGTGGGAAAAACATTCTCAGAGTCAAATGGCTAATAGCAGCAAGCCAGCTTCAGAGGTCTAAGAAAATTAGCCAGCAGGGTCTAAGAAAATTCTAACATGCAGGAAATTTGGAGGAAAAAAACATGTAAGTAGCTTTAACCCACTTTTGACCCCCGCATGCCCCCCAAAATTTCTTGTACCTCAAAACCTATGTTTTTCAGCTTGTCTAGATGCAATACTGATTACAATGATTTGAAATTTCATCAGAAAAGTAAATTTGGTTTAAAAAAAAATAAATCTCCTTTTTGTATTATTACAAATATCCCCCTTTCCTTCAACCAATAATGTACCTGAAGACAATAAAGTGCATGGATATTAAGGCCCAATTTGTAAAAGCAAAATAAATTTTGTAATGGAAATCTTATAGACATTAATAATTGTTGACACAAATTACAGCATTTAAATATGTAACCGGATGACTGAACCTGGAAATTAACTATCTCAACAGTTACGTGCAATCATTTGGTTTGCAATTATGTGTCCACACTGTTGATTCTGGAAATGACTGCAGGTGCAAAATTGAAGCCTGGGTTATGTCTCCTTTTAAAGCGTGGTCCTTAATGTAATTTGCGTTTTAATATGCATTTGCAGCATATATTGTAATTGTTTCTCTAGAGCTCATATCTATGATGTGAATACATAACATCAGTAGCACAGATTGCATATTATAGCTCCAGAATACCAATTGTATTTTAAAATGCCTATTGATTGGAAAGTAGTAATTTGCATACGACGTGCAGAAGCTACTGAAGTGTTTCAGCTTTTTTTTACATTATAAAGTTTAGTAGTTCATATCATGTATTATGCCTACTAAAGTTAACTTCAAAGAATATTGCAGAAAACCAGAAAAATGCATCCTAAAATGTAAAGTTCCTCATTTGCTTTAAAACCTTTCTCCACCAATATGACTTATGTTTAAAGTGATGCTTTTCATAAAAGTTTTTTTTAATCTTTTATTTATGATATCTCTTTGTTATTTCTTAATCCTGTGATAAAAATCTTGATGATAAAAGGGCATTTTGTGAGGCCTAGAAACTGTACAAGAATATTCCAACTCTCTTTTTCTTACCACTCTGCAAATACATCCACCTTACTAGTTGTCTTTACTACTGCTTTCACTGAGAACCTGGGGGAAAGCTTCAGAATCTCCGTTTATAACATTGTGTGGTGGTATGGCAATCAGAAACTGAAGAGAAGAAACCATTAAATTCTCATTCACTCAGCTTTCCATATTCTGGATGTGTATACCTGCAAGTAAATCTGGCCAAGTGATGCATTTTCTCTTCATCCTTCCCCTCTTCCACTCATACTTTTTTTAATTGGAAGGAGAAACAAAACAAAATTATTCTCTGTCTGGTTTGTTTTTTTTTTTTTCCTCATGTAACTTGTGGTTTCTAGAAACATATACAACTGCATTCAGACCCACATAAGCTTTTGGATATTTGCAAACTGTTCTCTTTTTTGGGGGGGTGAGTCTGTTATATCAACTGTGTGCCTAATACATGACATTGCTATTATTTCTAAATAGGGCACATTATTTTAAAGGTAAGACAGTGATAATGAATGCTGGATTGTAGACAACAAAAGGAAGATACTCTTGACTGCTCCGGTGCAATATGGGTATTCCTATAATGAATACTCAATTGACAAAGAAACATGGAAGGAAAGTATACTAGTGGAAAGATAATAAATAATTATGACATTTAAAATTTATGTAATGAAATATTTGTCCTATTCTTCAAATTGATACAAAAAAAAAATGAACTAAAAAAACTCCAGGGCTTAGAAATGACAAACCCCCTCACCTTTACAAAATTCCTAAAATTGCTAGGTGTATTGAATTGGCTTATCATGCG
>VYXH01001644.1:0-68895 GCA_013397275.1 Burhinus bistriatus | reverse complement strand
GGGGGTTGTTCTACAGCTGATGGAGGTAGAAGCAGTATTTGAGGTCGAAGGCTACGTGGAAGGTTTGTTGACCAGATGATTTGGAGATGTGCTGAATTAGTGCAAGCTTGTCATGCATTGGCTTGGCTTGCTATTGGATTCCCCCCCCAGCCACTGGTCATGTAAATGTTGCCTGGTTTTTGTTTCTATAACCTGCTAGTTTCTACAGTGACATCTATGAGTCATGTTTTAAATCAAGGATGAAAAAAAGAATGTAGACAGTAAGACAGGAGAAATTTATAATGGATTAAGGAGGGACATAACACTAACATAGGAAGTATTTTGGCATATATTTGTGGTTAAATAGTAAAAGACTATTTTCTTTTGAGGATCTAGAAGATTTCACATTTTCTTTTATCTAATTAGACTTCCATGTTAGCTGTTTCCTTAGTATTTCTAAGTCTGATGTCCCTTTTCAGAGGTAAAACTGAGTAGTAAAGATTCTCAGATGCAGTGCTGATTTTACACTGTAGTTGTAGTATTGGACTGCCAAATACCGAGACCCTTTTAAGTTTACATTTCAGTGATCATTGACGCAAGCAAACATAAGTTGTTATGGTTAAAGAAAAAAAAATGCAGTCAGTTTTAATTTAGATACCACAAAACATACGTAGTTTTAAGGAAAAAACTGACACCTTTTTCCCTACCCTAGTTTCTTCATCACTCCTTTGAGTATATGTTGGAGTCTCTTATTTTCATGAGTTCATGTTTAAATAATGAAGGTATAGCCTCTGTGTTGTATGTCGACTTCCACAACCATCAAGGGTTTTTTATTTTTCAGAGCTGTCTATTTTGCCTTCACTGATCATTTTTACTCACAGAATAATTCATACTACGTTACCACACTCTTCGGCTGATGGAAAGACTGACCAGTTTTTGTTAAGATTTTATTTGCTTTCATTTTATAAGGGTTTTTTTTGTTGATGGTGGGTTTTTTACTGCTATAGTATAGTAAAGTAAGTGGTGGTAATCAGTATACATAGACTCTAGTCTGAGAGCCATTTCTTATCACAAAAGTCACTGCATAGTAGAACCTGCTGTGGCACTATTTACAGGAATTTCACTGCTGCTTAGAATCAGAATTATGTCTATTTGCTGTATGAAACTAAACCCACTACATTATTAATACCAGTAGATACCACATATTGATGTCCAAATGGGACTATTCTGGTTATGTATTACACATCCTCTCAAAGCTGTCACATCGATGATGTACTATATAACACTAATAGCTGCTACTTCAATGATGTATACCAAGTGCCATCACTCCAGCTAAATATTTCATCATGGCAGCAGAATTTGCACTGAAATACTTCAACAGTATGGTTGTAAATATAATATACATACACAGACCAATCATTCTGTAATGTGCTACAGAATTATTTACCCTGTATGTGCTTGTGTGTATGTGTGTGTGAAAGCACACACCTGTAATCAGCTAGTTTTCTGCTTTCAGGATATGCATGTTGTTCTTGATTAATATAGTCAAAATCTCTTGCCGCATCCTTGCCATGTATTTTCTTGATCATATATCTCTATGACTTTGGAAAACCAGTTTTCCGTATCTGGGATCTCACTGTAATAGCATGGGCTATCCACTATCAGTGTTCCACTTCATCAGTTGTCCTTTCTTCATTATTTACCTTATCTTCATGCTTGTATCTCCAACTGCTCTTTCTCTTTATCCCTTTTCAACTCCACCAAGTGTCAAAGCTGAGTTTCACTATTCAGACCTATCCCTAGTATTTGACAGTATTCAATGACCTGCTAAGTAACTTGTGGTTTCAACCCAAATCAAAATGAACAAGAGCCAAAAATCACAAAAACCCCAAATCAAAACAATACAAAAAACCCCACAACCAACCAACCAAGCAAAACCAGAAGAAATGAGCTGAAATACTGTCACATTCCACACGTGCTTCCCTAGGTCAGGAGTCATGGCTTGATAGAAAGTAGTGTGTCAATTAAACCCATCTCACTCTTCCTTCCCAGTTACACTAGGTGATTACCTGGAAATGCTACTACTTTCTCCCTAGGATTCTTCCTCAAAAATATGGGAAGCACCATGGAAGCAGAATAAAGTTTACATGTAGAGACCATTCATTAGATAATTCAGGCGGCAGGGGACCTCAGGCAGTCTCTAGCCCAAACTATTGCTCAAAGAAGGGTCAGCTCTGAGATCAGACCAGGTTTCTTAGGGTTGTATCCAGCTGGGTGTTGACTGCTCACCTCTGTGCAACCTGTTCCATTGCTTGATAGGAAAAGTGTTTCTCCTCACATCCAGTCAGAACCTTCCTTGTTCCATTTATGCCCATCATCTCTTGTCCTCTCACCACACACCATTATGAAGGCTGTTTTCTCAACCACCTCCATGGAGAGCCACTGTTATGTCCCCTCAAAACCTTCTCCTCTCCAGGCTGAACCAGCCTCGATCCCTCAGCTTCTCATCCCAGGTCCAGGAGCTTCTCCTCCATTCACATGACTCTCTTGGTGGCTTCACTGAAGTCACTCCAGTCTGTCAATATCTTTCTTGTATTGAGGGGGCCCAAAAACAGGACACAGTTTTATATATTAAATCTAATGATTCTCATTAAAAGAAGATAAACAAACCAGTCCAGCATGCCATTGGCCTTCTTTGCTATCAGGACATGCTGCTGGCTCATATTCAGCTAGCTGTCTGCCACAACTCCCAGGGCCTTTTCAGCAGAGCTGCTGCCCAGCTAGTCCATCCTGGTCAGTCCTATTCTCTGTCACTGGAAGCTGTTATTCCTTCCCAGGCAGAAGACTTGACATTTTTCTCTCCTTTGATCCTGACACACAAATTCTCAACCAGCCTGTCATCTGTCCTACAGAGGAGCTCTCTATGGAGATGCCATTAAGCTCTGGAGGATCTCAGCTTCTGTCACAGCTGTGCCCTCTCTTCTGCTAATTCACATCAAGAGCTTTCCAGTCCTGTTCAATGTTCTGCCCTCCCTTCCCCTGAGGGCAAACACTGGAGGAATGTTCTTCAATTAAAAAATTAACTGGTCTAGCTTTTGTCAATCTAACTGCATGCTCTGCTGAATCACGTTGTTGGCATTTCGTTACTTTGCTATATTTAGTTTTTCATAGAACTCCTACAGTGTTTCTTAGATCTTTTTCACGTATCATTTTTCTCTGCTGTTTCAAAAAAATTGCCTCAGTATTCTTAAAATTATTTGATATTTTAAGAAGCATATAGTTGTCTTGCTTTCTATTTAGTAAGTCATGAGGTCCCATTTCTTACAGATAATGACACTGTAGCATCTAAGCGTCTGCGGCATTATAGTAGTCTTTTTTTAATTTAAAAATTCTCTGCAGGCTTATACAAGTAAATTTGACCTATAATCACGCTTTCTTATTAAATTATTAGTAATAGATAGTATTCAAAGATGTTTAAAGTGTCCAAATTGTTAATATCTACAATAGTCAATTACTGTAGGCAGTATAGAACGGATTACTGGGTATTACAAATCATACTCATTCTGTCCTGTTATCCCTTTTCATAAGATAAATATATATAAAATATTATTCTATTGATTGCACTGAGGCATAATGTCTTGCAGTCTTTTTTACATCACATTTTTTCAAAACTTCAAGTTCTTTATATTTTCTTTCAGGATTTCAAAAGACAAAATTAACTTGCAAAGCATTTAGTTTAGTTTATCCTTTCTTGTCTTAAACAATTTATCAAGAATGTTGTAAAGTATTAAACTTTTTCATTCTAATTAACTTTAACGATTCTTCAAATTTTTTCCTCCTGCTCACAAATCAGATCGACATCTGAAAATGTTAGTTCAACGCTTATATTCGTATCTGTCCTATGTTTCTGTAATTGAAATCTTTGTGACTTGTATTTTTTGTCTTTGGCAAATTCACTCGTATTTGAGTCTGTCTTCTTTACATTGAGACTCCTACAAGCCACTCCCAAATCATTAGTATTTCATTCTGTCCTCTTTTTCTTCACCAAACCATAGAATGTTGCCCCTTGAGACACCTTACCAGTCTCTTTTTTTGGTCTCTTTTTTTATTTTCACATTCCTCCAGATGTGACCGATTCTGAAAACATGCAGTTTGCAATTAATTTTACAGACAGGAAGCTGTAGAAATGTATCCTCAAATACAAATACTGTTCCTCATTTTCATGGTCTCTGGTGTCTCTTTTCAGTATGTGCCTGAACATGTCATACAAGGTATGAACAATGTTTGAAATCTACATAGCAGTCTTCTAAACTCTTACTTTCAGCTTGATATTCTCATCTATATTTTAGCTTTCACAAAGGTTCTGAGTTGTTCCTGCAGCTCATCTGTTTCCCTTACCTCTCTGTCATAGCAAGTATTTTTTTTAAGTCTTATAAGTCAGTGGTCTGAGTGTAAACGTCCCCTGAGGTTCCTCTTGTTCTTGATATTTCTCTAATGTCAGGAATCAGTAAGTGCATGATTAAGCTGATTGATAGCAACTGATATCTTACCTCATTTAGGATTGCTGATAAGCACTAAGTTTATGAAACACATTTCTTTTTACAGCTGTAACTTTGTATATGTTTAATTAATTAGTCTCCTTCTTCTTCCTTTCATTATATCATAAAGACTCTTATTAATTACACTTCTTTTCTATGCAAGTGCCTTTAATACTTCCCCATTGCAGTCACCTGCAGTTCTTTGGATGTTTCAGTCAGGGATACTACCTGTTATTTGCTAATGCTCTTCACAAAATACTTTATATTTCAACTTCTCTTCATAAAATACCTTATATTTCATTTTCTGTTCTTCCAGAAGGAGCATTTAAGGTCAATATTTTACCATTTTGCTCTTATCCTTAGATAGAGGATTTTGATAGTGTCAAAACCAACAACTGCTGATAATAGAGTACCATTTACTATGATTTTTTTTTTCTCTATTTCATGCTTCACAGTCTTTTCTCTCCTATAAAACAGTATGAATTCACTAACTTAAAAGATCCCCATCCCAGGTACCTTGTGAGGCTGTGATGTGTATGCACTGCTTCAGAAGCACATGACAGAGTCCCAGTTCTATTTATGTTCTAAATATTCCATGTTCCAACTCCTTGTCTTTTTTCCGTGTCTTCTAATCCCACCCATCAGTCTACTTTTGAGTTCAGAGATGAACTTTCTAGAGGGCTTGCAGGACTTGAGATATTAAAGGAAAGGCATAAGCGTTTTGCTCTGAAGTGATTGTGATTCACACCAGAACAGATCCTTTATTTATGACAATTGTTCTGCCAGAGATATTTGGTTTTCTACATGGGAATGATTGTTGCTGGATCTAAGGACTTTGCATTTCTTGAAATGAAGTGTAAGAATATACTCGTAGCCTATAGAGCTTATTCATAGTCATAGGCCACAAGCTGGGCTGTTCATGCAGGTCAGCAAACACATAAGACATTCTGTTGATGGTAAGTTGCATCTCAAGCCACTTGGCCACTCTAGAACCACAGCCACAGGTTGATTATGCAGGTTTGCCTGGAGTGTTTCTTGAAGACACTGAAAAGTAAGACAGACTGAAATGTCAGGAAAAGATATGTTTGAGTAAAGGCATTGCAGTATCTGAAAATGATAAGGAGTCAATCTTCTGTGATATCTGCTGATTCTGATGTCTCTTTAAACTGAATATGTGTTTGCTGCAAAAAGTGAGAACCTTATTTTCAAATGACAGGTAAAATTATTCCTGATAATAAGGAAATCATAAACTGTAAATTATGCGTAGTTTAGTTTAACAGTGAATAAACGTCTGAACGCATATCCAGAGTAGCAGGAAGAAAAGAACAAAATTGAAGTCTCTAAAAAATGCTGTTCCCNGGGTACAGCAGAGGGCTATGAAGATGATTAGGGGGCTGGAACATGTTTCTTATGAGGAAAGGCTGAGGGACTTGGATCTTTTTAGTCTGGAGAAGAGAAGGTTGAGGGGGGATCTCATCAATGTTTACAAATACTTAAAGGGAGGGTGCCAGGAGAATGGCATCAGTCTTTTTTCAGTGGTGTCCAGTGATAGGACAAGAGGTAACAGGCACACACTCGAACATAGGAAGTTCCATCTAAGCATGGGGAGGAACTTCTTTAGTTTGAGGGTGGCAGGGCACTGGAAGGGGCTGCCCAGAGAGGTGGTGGAGTCTGGGACTCTGGAGACATTCAAAACCCACCTGGACGCCGTCCTGTGCAACCTATTTTAGGTGACTCTGCTCTGTCAGGTGGGTTGGACTAGGTGATCTCCAGAGGTCCCTTCCAACCCCTGTGATTCTGTGATTCTATGATTCTATGATTCTGTGAGTATATTAAAAAATCCAAACCAAATTAAAAAAAACCACAAAACTTTTATTAGGTTGTGAAATAATATTTCAATAGAAGAAATAAAAACCTTATCTCTTCCATCTTACAAACTTACATTTTGAATTATTAAATTCTAAAGCATGATTTTACAGAGAATTTTTAAAGACTGTGCAGGGACACTTAATAGACATTGGGAGAAGGGGCACATGAAAAAATCACTCTCATATGGCAGAAAAAAATGTGAAAATATGCTTCTGTAATGAGTAAGAGAAAGAGCAATTTTCTACAATTTGGAGAACAGCTACCAGCATTACTCCATGGGAGGGGTTTGACATAAATAAGGTTTGCAAAATAAATGCAACCAACTCAGTAAGAGACAGAACAAACATGAATCGGGAATTAAAAATCAGATTTGGAAATTTGAGATCTTTTTAATAATAGTGAAATATCACTTTATAATCACTGTGGAAAATAGGTGATTTCAAGTTAATGGATTGTTTTTAATTCAATAAACCCAAGGGAACAATTCTCTAAAGACTTAGGTACATTCATAAATGTGAAAAAGCTGTATTTCACTATATGTAGAGTAAGTTTAAGGAAGTCTTTTAATTTGGTATCCAAGGGGAATTTAGAAGAGATATCTAACAGAACAAAGGAGAAACCAGCTAAGGAAGTGATTACGTTTTTAGTAAAAATATTCATTAAAAGCTGATATAGAGTGCCGTTTGATGATATAACCACAGCTAATTATAAGCTTGAGGGGAAGATCTTAAAACTATTAAATGAGACTATTGCATTTTATGTCATTAGTGATTTTTAGCATTTCAGGTACTCATTACATTGCAGTCTATCATGGTGTGTCCAATCAGAAATTATTCACTTTAATATAATAACTTTCACTTATATTTTTATTGTTTGTCTTAATATGAATTTAACTCATTATGATGAAAAATTAGCATTACATTTTAATCTCTAGAAATGGATTCTCTTATGTTATTAACAAGTATGTTAGAGCAGTGTATAATGAATAAAAATCTAACAGAATAATATATTTCCATCAGTTCATAATAACATCATTTCACGCAGTATCTTATTAAGAAGTAGTTTATTAGCAAAATTGACAATGTATTTGAAACCATTCCCATTACAACCTGCAAGGCAGAAAAGAATCATCATAAGAAAATCAGTAAAGAATGCTAACCGTTTTTCTTTTAAATCATATTATATATCTCCACGAGCAAATGATTACTTACGGGCAATCAGATGAGGAACATCTGTCATTTAGTACATGTTACACAGGTAGTAGGTTGACCTTTTTTTTTATTTTTTTTTTTATGTAATAAGAAATGCAGCGTGTAACCTGTTAGGATGCTTGTTTGTTCTTTCATATATTTAGCCTCATAGTACTCTTATAATTATTCCCTCTTACAAACGGGACTTGATGCACAGGGAAGCTATACAAATTCACACAGAAATATTTTAAGAAAATGGACAGTTGGAGGCATAAAGTCCCAGAAAATCACTCAAACCATGGAATCATCCTTCTTTTCTCATTAACTCAGAACATGCAGGGGATGTTTCCCCATGGAAAATTGTTAGCAGAAAATATTTCAATGATAATAAAAAATTGACTAGCCCGTCCTCTTGAGATAAATTGATACCTCTTGTTCTATCTATAATCTGTGTGAATCTGAAATTCTGTCCACAAGTCCGCTACTCTGTATCTGACTCCAATAAATCTGCTTCTTTAGATAAATGATGACTGGGACCTCTGTTATTGTTTTGCTTCCCTTACTATCTTCTGTATCTTAATTTCTTCTATAGAAATAAGTCTGAAAAATCCACTTGATTTACTTTTGAACTCTAAAACTTTTAACATATAGTTAATGACAGCATCTAAGGCATTAATAGACATAACCTAACAGTTAAGTGCATCTCTTATGTTTGATAAACTATCTCAAGCGTCTGCTAAGAATCTCAGAAAACTTAACCCCTTCCCTGGACATTCCTAGCAGGCAGTACTTATATGATATATAAACCAAGGGAAATGTATTAGCACAGAAAAAGGAGCATAACATTAAACTGCTCTACCACACTGGTCTGTAACTCCAGACCCAATTCTGAGCCGTAGCTATCCAATAGTCAGGAACTTCCAAAATGCACTAGGAAAAACCTCTTCCTTCCTTGCAAGATGCTGTCTTACTCTGTTTGAAAGGTTAAACGCCTCTAGTTATTTAAGCATTGTTGCCCTCAGCATGGAGGTTTCAGTCTGACTGTAGAGCTTCAATAAACGAGTATCTCTGCACTGTATCAGCCCTGACAAAGAGCCCTATCAGTCATCTGCAAAAGAACGCCAGCACAAAGAATCACCTCCCGCTATTTGCTGAGAGACAGGCAAAGATGCCTCCTTTCCATCTTGATTCATTCAAAGCTCTGAGTAAATAATTTCCACAAATAAAATGATCTGTACCCATTTCCTGCCCTTTTACTCCCTGTCCACTGCCAACGACCAACAAAGCTCAGTACTGCCTAGGACTTGAGGACACGTGCCTTCAGCAGGTGTGCACATTCTTGCCACTCTGTTTTTACTGACACATGCTCTGCTTTAACGGCTGCATATCATTTCCCGGGGAAATCTCTGCACCATCAGCAGCCTGAGGAAATTGTGACCTCATGGACTTTCAAGATACTTTTTGTTTATTTTTACTTTTCACTGATGACCTGATATTTTGCTACGTTTCCCCTTTCCCTTCTGTTCTTTGGCGGGCTGGACAGGGCTTGAGAGGATTTTGAGGGACTGAAAACCTTGTACATCAGGACTGTTTGGCTCCCCAGTTCCTAAATTCTATTTTCATTCACTATTCATGACATGACTGCATGGGAAAGCTGTTAGAGATTGGAATTCCTCTGAGGGTCCAGTTTTTCCTTCATCTCACAGCCATCAGAAAGCCTTGAATCTCAGTTCCATTGCCATTTGGCTTGTGAATGATTCCAAAATCCAAAGCTTAAGGGTCATCTATAAGGCATCTGCATCTGATAATCAGACTAGAAATTTGCGCAAGACCTGATGGCTTTGATATGGGTAGAAGTAAAAAAATCTGCATCCCATGTATTAAAGAGCAGTATGATTGACTGTAAAAACTGCTTATAATCTGTGAGAATGAAAAAATATTTTAATTTAAAATATTCAGATCAATTAAATATTGCTGAAAAACAGGACTACAGCTAATATTTAATTAAATGTCCAATTTGGAAAAAAATATACTGACAAGAAAGGGAGGAAAATATTCAGAAGAAACTGAAAAAAATCCCAGACTGTGACTTGCTGTCACATATCCTATTTCAAGCAGAGCAAATTAAGAAGGCTGTGTTAGAATACAAGATGAATAGTTATTAACAATTCACCATCATGCAGAAACCATGTAGTGGTCACACGTTTAATACACAATGAAGGCAGTTATCTTATTAAACTTAATGGCACCTATAAAAGGGAGACAAGTCACAGGCTTGAGACAGTAATGAGATAAGCTTGCAGTATGATCAGTTTGCATGCAAATGACCTCATCTGAATGAAATTAATGTTTGCATTTTTATACTGTTCTGAAAGCACTGCCATTCCCATTGTTCTATCCTTGCTTTCTTGAATGTTCTTAGAAATAAGAAAAAAACCGCTAATCGAGAGGTTAAAGATCAACTTGTACTCTGCTATTACATCAGTTTTGAAATGTTCGTTTTTGAGTGCAAGTTTCTACTTATGTCCATCAAAGACATGTCTTGTTAGCAATTTTAATAAAGTTTAAAAAGTTGAAATGTGTATTTGATTTGAAATGTATTCATGTGTTTGAAAAGGATAATGAGATGATAAGGCCTCACATTTAGATGAACAACACATCAGTGAACTTAATTATTTTTTCCATATAAATAAAACGTCCTTACATTTTAATTTTGTTTGGTTTTATGCATTACATAATTAAAGACATAAAGAAGCTGAAGTAATATTTATCTTCATCTACATTTTATTTCTAAACTTTCAGTTTATTTTTCCTGTAAATGATATTTCAGAAGAGGTAAACACTATTTCATTTATTTGCTTTCTGTGCAGTTGATTTTTAGATCTAAAGACACATGACAAGTATTTTCTTTATATCATCAGATGTCAATCTGACAGTGAAAAACTTTCCATTAATATATGTTCAATAATGCAACATGCTGAATAATTTGACCACAGCCTAGGAAAACATTTAAGAACATACTTCATTTTAAGCACAGGAACATGTTGTACTTCTTTAAATTATGACTATGAGGAAAAAAGGTATTTTGACAGGTGATGGTAAATAACTACAGAATTACACAAAACTCAGTCCCATGCAAACTCAAAAAACACAATTTAAAAAGTTAATGCCTTAAATTTGTATTTTAATGAATGTCAGACTAATTCTTTAAAAAACTTCTGCTATCATTATGGACTTAGTGGTAAGTTGCACTTCTCCCCTCTCCATTCTTAATGTTCCAGACACAAAAGAAAGTTTTATTGTAACATAAATATACAGTATCATGCAATTCAATGATTTGATGACTTCCCCCTTTATTAAATATCAGAGGAGAGAAAAAACAACACACAAAACAACAGCTCTTCACCCTCTTTTTTTGTCATTATTCAGACAAGCTATTAACAGGATCAATCTACATTATCTTAAAGAACTATCCCTATGATTGGATTGCTCCAAAGAAGACTAGGACTGTTAGTGGAAAGTCACAGAGAGAATTTCTCACATATTTAAAGGAATAAGTTCCAGGTGTTGTATGGCCTCTAAATATCAGAGAGAAGGAGGGTTATCCCTCAAGACTCCTGTTCACGTGGTGCTCTAGCAGCAGGCTCTGCAAAGGTTTTCTTTTTGAAGTAGCTAACAACGTGAAATGCAGGCAGCAAGGCTGGGAAGACATTCAACTGACATCCTAGTACCTCCAGATTTCCTCCCCAAGCACAGAATGGAAATCTAAACTAATTTGGAAATTAGCTTAGAAAAAGTCGGAAAAAAGGAAATTACCTTGCTGGAAGTAACAGTAAATTATTAAGGTAAATAAATTATTAAGGAATGAAAAGCATTTTCAGAGACCAAGAAGAGAAGTAATCAGGAGGAAAGGAAATGATGAAGTCAATAATTTAGAAGTTGTGAGATAGCTTTCATTTAACCTTTCAGCGTAAGAAAAAAAAGCATAAAGCTCTGTGTATTAACTACAGTTCTTACAAGATCATGTCCAAAGAAAACATCTGGAGGAGAAGATGCTGTTGATTTAACTGTTTTAACCATGCTCGAAAATTCTGTTCTGTATTCTCTGATCAATGGAAGAAAATAACCATAAGAACAAAAGTAGTATACACAAGATAGAGATCCCCCTTTGGATGATACTTAGGACAGAAAGGGGAATAAAATATTTGAATTAACAAATCCTAGAAAATGGGAAATGGTAATATAAAACCCCAGCTTCACTTGTGGTTAACAAACTATAAGTAGGAATTCCATTATTCGAGAAAACTTGAAAATGTAAAGCAGAATCATCTTGACTCTAAAAATCCAAAGTGTCAAAACAGAAATCTAAATGCTGTTCTAACAATGGTTCACTATATAACTTCACCATCCTATCTTGGAAACTGAAAAGATGTATAACACTATTTCCTTGCCTTCTTGCTTGCAAAGGTGTGATGAAGGATTTCTGATGCTTCCTATATGTAAATCTGTGTTTCAGCATTTTCTGACCTACAATAAGAGTCAATGGATTATGCTTTTCACATCATGACATCTGCTTCCAAAGCTAATTGTCATTGGTTCACACAAAACATCAACAAAATAAAGATGTTTATGTTCTTGCCTCATCCACTTAAAAATACATAATCGAAATAAACTAGTCAGATTAATTCTACTAAGTTCATTATAAGATCGGAACGAAACACCTTGCGTGGTAGTATATAGGTGGAAGAAAACCTAAATTGCAAATCTTTATCTTTTTTACTTGTTGAAGTGGTATATAGATGAAATATGTAGGAAGCATCTGGTAAAAAAAATATTTATGAGTGACCTGGGGAACCACGAAAGGCAGTTGCCTATTCTGTTTTTTAGTAGTATGTACAAATAATTGTGTATTTTCTTTTCAGGTTTTATTTTTCACTTTTTACTTTTGTTCAGTTTGGAATTCTATTGGTAGATGCAGAGAAAGACAGATGTGGAAGCTATCTGAGGACAGATGGAGTTGGGCATAAGCAGAAATCATCTCTCATGAAGGTGGTAGAAATCTATTTTGAGTTACTTCAAGTTGTACAGTATTGAAAGACATCAGAGAACTGGAACAAATTGGTCTTGATGAAACGACATAAGACAAAATGGAGAAGACAGAAAAAAATACCTGCAAAAAATAGTGTCACGTTGACTGACTGAAGAAGTTTAAAGCAAAGTTTTGAGGAGTGCACTGATTTGAGCTACTCGGTTTTGTGGAAGTTAAACTGAAACTCCTGCATCTTGATTATCATTTGGAAACATGGTGCGGGTAATCCATTAAGAGTTAAGGGGCCATTTGGGTTCTCAACACCTTGCAGAATACAGACTTATGCTAGGTCTACTGATATAGTCAAGAAGACTCATTAATTAAGATACAAGAAGTATGAAAGGTTACTTTACAAGAAGGTTTTGTAGGTCTTGTGATTTCACTACTCAGGTGTTTACAAGAATTTTTCTTCTGACCTCCCACTAAAAAGAAAGCCAAAAAAATTCCCCAAAACACCTACAACAAAAACCCAGCATGAGTTACGTCATATTAAGAGACTTTGTGAGTAGAAAAATTTGCGATAAACTGGTATGCTCCTACTATCTTTGTTATGTTATTATATCCTTTTTCTTTAACTGTTTTGGTCTCAGTAAATTAATTTAATGGATGAGAAGAAGAAATGCGATACAGATCACTAGATTTTAATTTTGGTCTACCTGCATTAGAAGAAAAAAATCTGGTTCAAGATTTACTTTAGTAACTGAAAATGAAAAAAATACATGAATAATCCCCACTTTTCACAGAAAGCTACTGTAATGCAGAAAATTACATTCATGCAATGGATCAGCTTTGGTGCTAGGCGTGTTTCAATGGCCATGACAGTGTTAACCATTGGAATAGTCTCTTAACAGTGCATGTGGGGAAGAAATACTGTTATGTCAGGCCACTTAGGGTCATTACTCTCAATGTTGCTAAACAGACAAGTTGAATCAGTGCCTTTTTTCTTCACATAACCTTAATCCCTCAACATATAAAACTCTTCCTTGAGCAACTCTAGATCTACCTGTCTTCTCAGCACAGATTTCCCTTGAGGTCTCTTCTCTGGTGGGCTTTCACCAGGGAGCCCTGGTGAAAAACTTCACTGTGAGTTAGCTTAAGGGAAACTCTTAAACCAGGGGAATAACTTCATATTTAGCAACAAAAGGACATAAATAAAGAAATAATTTGACAATATTTGCGATACTGGATTTTTTCTCTGTATGCTACAGTTTGGACTGCAAGGGTAGATATTCCAAGGAAATAAAGTGGTACAAAATCACCAACATAATAGGTCTTCTTAAACACTACCTAAGATCCAGCACATAGAGTAAATCTAGGACCATTCATGCTGCCAGTATGCTCTAATAGCTGGTTCCAAAGTATTTAATAATATGGAATTAGATGCCCTAACAGTTAAGAAACTACTTTTTTCTTAACAATTAGATGCTCCAACACCATCTTTCCTCCTCCAAGATGACCTGAAGAGAACCATGTCTTCCAGAGATAGAAAAAAGATCACAAATATTGTCTCTGCCATACATAATACAATTCTATTTCCCCTTATTGAAGTGAATATACTTCAAACCATTATATATATTGTTTATAAAGTTATTAGTATGATAACACATAGATGTTAACACTTAAAGTTATTTAACACCATAAAGCATTTTCTATATTACTATAAGAATATGACAAAAATATGTTATTATAAGATACAATGGTTGCTTTCAGAATTATTTCTATTGCCAATATAAATACAAGACTGCTTACAGAAGCAATGGTATTCCTTCATTTTTAGAAATAAGGAAGAATATTGTTGTATTCTGCAAATATGTAAACATGATAAGAGTTGCATAAATCAAGGTAATTGAGGACATTCTTCAACCACACATTGAACCTAGGGAGAACAGATGCTGGTTACTCCCAGAGGTATGCAGAACAAGGAGGAAGAATACATTTTATAGTCAAATATGATCTCCTTATTCATACAATTTATTATGTCAGCCTGCAAGTGGTCCTTTTCATTTTTATAGGACTCAAAAACCTCTCCACTAGAACAAAAATTATTAAAAATTAACATTTCATTCTGATTTCAATATTTCCAAATCTGTTTTCATCTACAATCAGAACTCAGCTGCTTTTTTTTTTAAAGAAAAACAAAATATTTATAAATGTCAAAACTTATTTCGGTATTTTAGACTGAAATTAATCCTTTTTATATCATTTATATAATTTTATTCCATTTTAGTTTATTGAAGTGATCTTTTGCATAACTATTTGACATGGCATGTGTCAATTCAATATTCGTCTACATTTCCTTCCTATGGAACAAAACTTCATGGGAGTTTTCATTTACCTGAAGCCTTCATTATATATATATGTATACATATACACACACCATATAATTTATACCATATTATTTAATTTAGGAGGATTTATTTCAATGTTTTGGGTATAAAGAACCTTAAACCAAGGATTGCAGCAGTCTTGTAAACTTTATATTTATTGCATATAGAATAGAACCATAGAATCATTTAGGTTGGAAAAGACCCTTAAGATCATCGAGTCCAACCATAAACCTAATACTGCCAAAACCACCACTAAACCATGACATTAAGTGCCACATCTGCATGTCTTTTAAATACCTCCAGGAAAGGTGACTCAACCACTTCCCTGGACAGCCTTTTCCAATGCTTGATAACCCTTTCAGTGATGTAATTTTTCCTAATATTGAATCTAAATCTCCCCTGGCACAACTTGAGGCCATTTCTTCTTGTCCTATCACTTGATACCTGGGAAAAGAGACCAATACCCACCTCATTACAACCTCCTTTCAGGTAGTTGTAGAGAGTGAGAAGGTCTTCCCTCAACCTCCCTTTCTCCAGACTAAACAACCCAGTTCCCTCAGCTGCTCCTCATAAGACTTGTACTCTAGACCCCTCACCAGCTTCGTTGCTCTTCTTTGGACACGCTTCAGAATCTCAATGTCTTTCTTGTAGTGAGGGGACCAAAACTGAACACAGTACTCGAGGTGCGGCCTCACCAGTTCCAAGTACAGGGGGGCAACCACTTCCCCAGTCCTGCTGGCCACACTATTCCTGGTACAGGCCAGGATGCTGTTGGCCTTCTTGGCCACCTGGGCACACTGCTGGCTCATATTCAACTGGCTGTCGACGAACACACCTAGGTCCTTTTCTGCTGGGCAGCTTTCCAGCCACACTTCCCCAAGCCTGTAATGTTGTATGGGATTGTTGTGACCCAAGTGCATGACCCAGAGCTTGGCCTTGTTGAACTTCATACCATTGGCCTTGGTCGATGGATCCAGCCTGTCCAGATCCCTTTGTAGAGCCTTCCTACCCTCAAGCAGGTCGACACTCCCACCTCACTTGGTGTCATCTGCAAACTTACTGAGGGTGCGTTCAGTCCCCTCATCCAGATCACTGATAAAGATATTAAACAGAACCAGCCCCAGTACTGAGCCCTGGGGAACACCACTTGTGACCAGCCATCAACTGGATTTAACTCCATTCACCACCAGTCTTTGGGCCCAGCCATACAGACATTTTTTGACCCAGCAAAGCGCATGCCCGTCCAAGCCGTGAGCAGCCAGTTTCTCCAGAAGAATGCTGTGGGAAACAGTGTCTAAGGCTTTACTAAAGTCCAGGTAGACAACATTCACAGCCTTTCCCTCATCCATTAAGTAGGTCACCTTGTCATAGAAGGAGATCAGGTTAGTCAAGCAGGACCTGCCTTTCATGAACCCATGCTGACTGGGCCTGATCACCTGGTTGTCCTGTACATGCTACGTGGTGGCACTCAGGATGATCTGCTCCATAACCTTCCCTGGCACCGAGGTCAGACTGACAGGTCTGTAGTGCCCCAGATCCTCCTTCTGGCCCTCCTTGTAGGTGAGCATCACATCTGCTGAACTCCAGTTAGCTGGAACCTCCCCCCTTAGCCAGGACTGCTGATAAATGATGGAAAGTGTCTTCGTGAGCACTTTCGCCAGCTCTTTCAAAACCCTTGGGTGGATCCCATCTAGCCCTATAGACTTGTGTATGTCTAAGTCGTGTAGCAGGTCACTAACCATTTCCTCTTGGATCATGGGAGCTTCATTCTGCTCCCCATCCCTTTCTTCCAGCTCAGGGGGCTGGGTACCCTGAGAACAACTGGTCTTATTATCAAAAAATGAGGCAAAGGTCTTTAATAGAGGTCTTTAATAGACCTCAGCCTTTTCCTCATCCTTGGTCAGTATGTTTCCCCTTGCATCCAATAAAGGGTGGAGATTCTCCTTAGCCCTTCTTTTGTTGCTGATATTTTTATAGAAACATTTTTTATTGTCTTTTACAGCAGTAGCCAGATTAATTTCTAGTTGGGCTTTGGCCCTTCTAATTTTCTCCCTGCATAACCTCACAACATCCTCATAGTCCTCCTGAATTGCCTGCCCCTTCTTCCAAAGGTCATGAACTCTCTTTTTATCCCCGAGTTTCAGCCAAAGCTCTCTGTTCAGCCAGGCTGGTCATCTTCCCCAACAGCTTGTCTTTCAGCACATTGGGATGGCCTGCTCCTACACCTTTAAGAATTCCTTCGTAAAGAATGTCCAGCCTTCCTGGACTCCTTTGCCTTTCAGGACTGCGTCCCAAGGGACTCTGTCAACCAGGCCCCTAAACAGGTCACAGTCCGCCCTCTGGAAGTCCAAGGTAGCAGTTCTGCTAACCCCCTTTGTTACTTCTCTGAGAATCAAAAACTATAATTTCATGATTGCTATGCCCAAGATGGCCTCCAACCATCACGTCACTCACAGGTCCTCTGTTTGCAAACAACAGGTCCTGTTGGGTACTTTCCCTCATTGGTTCACTCATCGTGTCAGGACATTATCTTCCACATGCTCCAGAAACTTCCTAGACTGTTTCCTCTCTGCTGTACCATGTTTCCAGCAGACATTTGGTAAGTTGAAGTCCCCCATAAGAACAAGGGCTAGCGATTGTGTGACTTCTCCCAGCTGCTTACAGAATGTTTCCTCTGCCTCTTCATCCTGGTTGAGCAGTCTGTAATAGACTCCCACCATGATATCTGCCTTGTTGACCTTTTCCCTGACTTACACATAAACACCCGACCCTTTCATCACCATCATCAAGCTCTAGACAGTCAAAACATTCCCTAACATACAGGGCTAGCCTACTGCCTCTCCTTCCTTGCTTATCCCTTCTGAAGAGTTTATAGCCATCCGTTACAGCACTCCTGTTGAGTGAGTCGTCCCACCACATTTCCATGATTAAACACAGAACCATGGTATCTACTCATATCTAGGATATTTTCTTGAAGCTATGGAATCTACTTGTAGTTACTCTCACTTTTTTTATATACTACCAAAGTTTATAGAGAAAAAATTGAAAGTTGAAATGCTAGAGATTCCTGTTTTACATTTGATGTTGGAAATGCTGTCAAGTTTTCTTCTGAAGATGCAAGAAAATGCTTTAGCTAGGTTTTGGGGACTAAGAACCTGTTACTCCTCAACTCCTCAACTGCAAAGTAGTATTTCTCCTATAATAAGTCTTATTCCTTATTAATTTTCATATTAAACGTTTTAGTGAACCCTATGTTATAGGGTTTCAAGATCTTTACGATTGTTTTTTTAGACTTTGGATATAGTATTCCGAAATGTTGCTTGGTTATCTTTATAGCTGTATGTTGTATTCAATTTTGAAAGCTTATTTTCAACAATGATGGCAATAAGAATGAACACAAACTGGGATGGATAGGCTATTGAAACCATTGTAAATGTCATCATAATAGAAAACTTTAACAATTGTGTCATTTAGAGTATGGTAATAAAGTAGCAATATTATTCCAAAAATGTGTTTGTCTTTATAAAGGCAATGATAAGGACAGTTTTACAGAGAAACAGTAACTTATTTGACAATTCCAGAATAAAAGTCAATGATTATATCAAGTAAATGAGAACATAAAAGTGGTTGACCAGACAAGCTAATGCTTTTCACTAAGCATGAAAAATCATTTATGAAAATGATAGTGATAGCAAGATCATTCACTTTATTGTATGAGCATGAAACAAACTGTGTCTATAGATTAAAATCTGAAACAGATATGTCTGATTTTTAGAATTGCTAAGGAGTCTATAGCTCTTACCTTAGAAAAATGCATTTTTCTAAACCTCAGCTTAACTTCCATGACTGCTATTATGTCCTACTCTACTTTGATCAAATATTCCGATTCACATTTAAAAGCTCAATATTCTCTGACAAGTACAATATGAGAAACTGTAAGATTAAGAACAGAGAAGAGCTGTCATGACTTTCAGTGGGGTTTTTTTTGTGTGGATTTTGGGTGTTGGTTTGTGTTTTTTGTTTTTGTGGTACCCATTCATAATGTTTTTCATGTCTTCATGCTATTTCCCATGCCAATAGAAGCAGCCACAGTAAATCACCTTTCTCATTAATTGGTTAGGAGGGCTCTGTGTGAATTTGAGTCCTGTAGGTAAGTGTATGAATTAGATTTAACTGTATTTTGCTTTACTTACCCATCTTGTGATCCTTTTTCAAATGTTTCTTTTCCCAGGCTTTCACGTATACATAATAATATAGTTTTAAAAGCTATCTTCAGAATGTATGTTTCTTATTCCAGGCACGTATGGTGCTTGATCAACTGCCTACTTTAAAAAAAAAATAACAAAACTGTAGCAGAGGTTTCAATCTTGCCTCATCACAGAAAAAGCAGGTAATAGAGCACAGTATTGTCATTCTAATAAAATTTTATCATAAATAAATGTCCACAGTACATAAAACCTCTGACTATGAAAAATCAGAGCTCAGTTGAACTATTAATTCATGGAGACATTAAATATCTTGTACACACAGTTTCTGTAATTATATTAATACAGAACATGACCAAATCCTGAATCTCAGCATTGCTAGAATGGGTTGCTCTGGTATAGATTAGCCACTGTTTCATGGCAGTCTTCCAGCATTATGTAAAATGAATTTGATTATCCAAACAGTAATGCAAGTAGATGCTAACAAGCACAACAAAAGACTAAGTAGTGTGAAATCAGTGATCCGAGTAATGGATATGGTTTTTACAGGTGCCCAATGGTTTATGGCTCATGGTCTAACAAGTCCTTCCACATCCCCCTAGCATCCAGTTATTTAATACTTTAACTTACTTTGTTTAATGTCATTACCCACTTTCCCAGAAAATTCTTAGTGAACTGCTCAAAACATCAAGGGTAGTTCTCAAAGGACTGCTTAAAACAAGGTAATAATTTTACCTACAGTTTGAAATCACAAGGTCAGAAATCAGACCACTACAAAGTAATGTATTATAATGAAACGTCTCTCCCTTGGGAAAGTGTAACACTCTTTTTCTCAATATTCTACTCATGATGCAAAAGCTTGGATTTTGATGACACAAGATATCATTGTCTTCTTCTTACTCCAGAAAAGGAAATTAGCAGCAGTTTAAGCTTATAACGTTCAACCTCAATCCATTAACGCATCTTAAGAATTCTTCTGACTAGTCAAATCCTATAATGCTTGAGCTTTATAGCCCAATATATGTCTGGAAATCTCAAGTAACGGTGTCCATAATAATAATAATACAAATAACCCTAGTAGAACAGCTCCACTTCTTTCTGAACTCAACTGCAGTTGTAAACTAGCAAAACCCATTTAAAAATTGGAAAAAAACCCACCTCAAATATGTCTTTATCAGTGTATCAACCCACAACCTTGGCAGGTCTAAAGATATTCAGCAGACAAATCGCTATGCCTGTCTTCAAGTTTTTTTTCTAATTACAATCTCTTCAGACAATTGATTGCAAGGGATTACTTTATAAAAATAATATTAAAAATAGATCAGTGGTACTACATCTCTCATTGTATATGCAGTATATGCTATTTGGAAGGTAGAGAAATGTATGACACTGTGAAGTTACAACTTCAGAACTGAACTTACTGAAGCTTTCTATACAGTTCAGACCATGAAGAATCTTTAGGTTTAATTTTAAAATAAACTGGCAGAATATTAAATTAAAAAAATCTTGATTTTTTTGAAATATAAGGTCATCAAAATTACTTTCTTTATTGCACCCTTCCATAATATAAATGCTAACCCTGAAGGGAGGAATAAACTCTGAAATTAGAAAAGGTGAGTCTACAGGACCTAGTAGCCTGTTTCAGAAAAACAGAATTAAAGCAAAACCAAGTACATTTAATTGCAGAAGGAAGGAAAGATAGATAGAAGTACAATGCTAAAAGTTTAGTTGGGGTTATCCCACATATTCAGAGTTATTTTTCTGTATAAACAAGATTTATGTCATTGAATTCTCTGTATGAAAAAGCAGATGTAACTCCCCTTGGACTACTGAACTCCAAATTAAATATTCATGAAAGACAGGGTGTTTTTACATTAATAGTTCTACTGTTTACCACAGAAATTACACTGAGACATATAGCTAAATGAGATATTGGTTACACACATTTCTCCACAGGATCTAACTCACATGTGTCCCCTACAGCTTATCTTGAAACCTTGCTCTGTCAATGTAGTCCTGCAATGCTGTGATATTTCTACATGGCAAACTCAGATCATTGATACAATATATTTAAAGGCAAGAAAACAGTTAATGTTGCAAAGAAGACAGAAACTGAGGAAGAGGAAAACACGTTTGAATTTCCTAACCGTCTGATTCGGAGCAGAAACTGGAATTTGACTCTGATATAGGGCACAAGTTAGACCAGTGATACAGTTGAAATAATACTAAGCTGATGACTATATATTATTCCCATTAATCATTCTAGTTCTTAGCATCTTACAAGTTTCAGTAGTTGATCAGTAAAATTATTATTTATGACTCTTGGGATTCCTACGACTATGCCAACATAAGTAAGTCTGACTCAAAACACACTGAACTTAATGAACTTTGAATTCTAACCTGAAACAGCAAAAAATGCAATGTGAAGCACCATGGATATAGACATCCAAAGATCAAAGAGTGTGCAGCATTCAACATAACTTTAAAAAACAGGGTGTTTTCTGGGCAGTTGTTCCTTTTTATTTATTTTGACCTCTAGTAATTACTGTTAATTCAAAACTGAAACAATTTGCAAGTGCATTGGACTGCTTAAGTTTTGCATTTTGGGGAAACTATCAGCATATGCTACCTGATTACATGAAAGATAGCATTCAGAGAAGAACACAGGTATCTAAAACACTGTATAGTTGTCACCTGACAATAAGGGGACAATAGTCCAAATTGCAACCCAAATATTCATCAGATGCAGAGGTTTTCAGGTACACTTTTATTTGTATTCAAGGTTCATTAATGAGTGCTATTTCCCTAAGATCAGAGAAGATTAAAAAACAGGAAAGAATAAAACACGTCTCCTACAGGAAACCAGTCCTTGCACAAAAGCCAAAGTCAAAATGCCGTAACTGTGCTTTCATTTTGAGACGCCCTGTTCTTGAAAGTGCTAGTGGAGACACGAGATGGATGGCAACAGATAGACTTGCTTTTGCACATGTTAATGTATGCCATTTTTCTTTACTAGGACGTAGTGGTGCAGAGGGGAAGACAATTTGTTTGCCTTGTCCTGGCACTTGCTCTGCAGGTCTTCCTGGGCCGCACAGGCAGAGTCCACACAGGTATGAGCGGGTGGTGGTGACCTGGGAGACCACACTAACATGGGGGCTGAGGGACTTCTGAGAAGCTCAAAGAGTATATCTAGATCTATGGGTCCTGAAAGTAAGAAAACCTGTTCTCAGGAATCTGGAAAGGACTGTGTCAAACTTACCACAATTCAGACAGCTGTTGAAAAGATGCTGGACTAGTAAGGAACCCGGGCTAAAGGAGGTTCTTTTCAAAGGCACAGTAGGCTGATGACAGCAGAGTAGAGAAGACTGGCTTTCAACTCTGTATCTACTCTATTTCATTCTGAGCTTTATACAGAAAATATCTTGACTTAGCTTACAGTCTAGTAGAACCTAATTTTAAATGCACATGACGCTTCTGGGGTGTTTAGCGTGCTCACTGTGTGTGCAGTTCCCCCTCTGCTTTCTATCTCTCCTTGGGTCCCCTCAAAAGGTATCATATTCATTGCAAGATTGCTCAAGTGGTAAAGGAGTACATGAGAAGCAGTAGGCCTAGATTTAGGCCCTTCTCTGTCAAAGCATGTTCGAATACACATCTGTCTCTTGCTTTCACAAAGAACAGTCTAAAAAGTAAACAATAAGGAGTACTCTATTTTTTCATGCAAAAGCTGTGCTACTGGCTGCATTAGCAATTGATGTGGCCCAGAAAGTCTGTAGATTCAAACGCTTTTAGGCTGAGAACTCAATTTTGACATTATATGCATATCCAGGGTGGGGTATAGTGGTGGGGAAGGGAGGGTTATTTCTGATTAATTCCACCCTGGTCCTGTGGACTGAAAGACACATGTTTGGTTTTAATTCAATGGCAAAAGAATTTAGAGTGTATAGGCTGAGATTCTTCTGAAGTAATTTCCAGTAAGCAGAGAAAATCATGCAATTCACTTCAAAAGCTCACTCCAGATCTAAATTAAAACACTGATATAGACATGTCCACTATGCAGCAAAGAACAAAGTATATTAGAGACTGAAGTTGGAGAAAAGTTCCTGAATTCCAGTACTTGCTTATGCATTTTATTCGTTGATTACTTGATATAAGGTGTGTAAAAACTTCTATACTGTACACGTAACACCATAATCAGACTATGTTCCCATAATTATTCCCTAATTTCTAGAGGTCACTGAGATTAAAAAATTTTATATATTGGTTGCTTGCTAGATTTTCATACTAATCCATTATTCAAAGTTTCTGCATGACTTAAACAAACAAAAAATGTATACCTTTTCTTTCAAGCAAGCTTGCTTTTAAGTCTGAGTTACTGCTTTTCCAGCTGTCTCTTAGCATCAAATATTATTGGAAATTGCAGTCTTCAAGAAACTAATACTACACTGTTCCCAGGGGTCATTTTTATTCACATGCAGACAAATTTTGATGGGAGAAGTCTCAATGAGAAATATACTATGAGATCCTCTAACAGTTTAGAGAGGAAAATTATTCCTACTTGCAGAAAGAGCCATAAACATTCATTTTATGAGCTTCTGAGGGTCTAGATATGTCAACGCAGGTGTGGCTGGAGCATACCTCCCCTGTTTTCTAAGATCAATATGAGAAAAAATATTCCTTCAGTCTCTGAGTCACAAATATTTCATGCTATCATGTGTATAATGTCATCAATGTAATTTGTGTTAATAGTGACATAACTGAACACTGCTCTCAATAATTAAGTGGTAAACTTCATTAAATTGATTGGGAAGAATTCAACCAGTGCAAATACAAAGGACAATACTTTAAAAAGAATGAGACTAAACAAAATCTTCCAACCGCATGAAAAAACTTTCAGAGAATCAAGCTCTAAGGAAAATTTAATAGCTACAATCGATAACAACTTTGCAAAATATTATTATTTATTAAGATTTCACCCCCAAAATGTGGTTTATAAACTGTTTATATTCAGAAGTATCATAAAATATACCATCTCTTTTCTGATAACTTCCACACCCTGTTATTTAGGATAATAACAGACTACATATGTAAAAAACAGAATTATTTTGATGATCAGGGAAGTGTACTTTGCAGTGCAATTAATCCTCTGTAAAAAGGATTTCTTTTAAAACCCTGTGATTAGACCCTCTTTAGAAATACTTTTTCCCCCTCAGTTTTCTACATTCTGTTAATCGTATCTATCTGAATCTCACTCTGCAATTTTCCTGCTTATCAGAAAAGATGTTTAATGCATTGTGATTAGTCCATTGGATGGAGATTTATAATTTACATTTTGTGAAAGAGGTTCATGCTGTTCTAAACACTTATCTCCTTTATTATATTTTCAGAATATGCTAATAACATAAGACAGAGAGTGTATTATTCTTATAACTGAAAAAAGCATCACATCAGTTCATGAAATGTGATAGAGTAGCCTTAAGCAGAGGTTTATAACCAGTCAAAACTGGATCAAAAACAGACAGCAAAAGTCTGACAAAAAATCTACTTGATGGATAGGTTTGTACAGATTGCTGAAGCACACCAGGAGTTCTACTTTAATTGAAATCACACTTTCTTTTCAGCCTTGTATGTAGAACTTGCCATTAAATGTATGCAAGGGCCTTTTTTCACTTTCTGAAAAAATAATGATTCCCTTGTTTCTTCTACTGAACAAAGGTAAGTAATATGGTTCTTCTCCTATATGACTTATTAAAAATATTTTTTTAACTTTACAGGTATTAAATGTGTTCATTTTATTTTCTCCCCCACCCCAAATTTCCAAAATGTTTTACTCTTCCTATACAGCTGTCTCTTCAGACTTCACAAAAGGAATGACACAACATAAAGGTTTCAGGGAAACTAATTTGGAAAACTTTTACTACTGTATTTGCCTTGGGCAAAAATAACAGGTGCTGCTGGGTTATTTTCTAGAAATGATTTAATTATTATCTCATAAAATAAGTACAAATCTCACCAGGTTTGTCTAGCCCAGTACCCTGCCTCTGCCAGTGGCCTACTGTGGGTGCCCAGGGAAAATGTAGAGGACACAGGGCAGGTATGAGACAGTTCTTGGCTCTGGGTGCCTCACACCAGTAATTCACTGTTTGTCTCATACTCTCTTCCATATTGTGCAAATTTTTGAAATCTTTGTGAAAATTTTTGAAGGAAATAAACATATTTCCTGACGGCACACCAACATACGTAGCCAGTCTATATCTTCCATACACAGACCCATGTACTCATAACGGCAAATCTCAACTCTAGAGTATGAGCAATGATTCTGATACCATTTATTTACAAAACATGCATGATTTTCAGCCAAGTGACAAGGTTTTACTTTATATTCGTTGACATAAAGGTGGACTTATTTTCGTATTGCCCATATTAAAATGTACACGATGCTGATATTTTACAGCAGGACAGGTAGCTACTTGTGAAATGCACCAAATTCTCCTTTGTCTTTCAGATATTTATTTTTTACTGTAAGTATACAAAATCTTATTTTGCATAGAAATCTTGAACATTAAGGGCAGGGGGGAATTAGATAATAAATACTCAGGAAGTGAGATCTATTTACCTTAAATACCACCTAATGTGTATTGCAGTAGACCAGAGTATGCTGAGCATGACACATGTGAATGTATCTTATACTAGATAATAATCCAAAGATTGTCTGCAAAACAGACAAATTGGAAAATCTTGCTGAATTAGTAAGTACTGAACACTGCAAATTACTGATCAAGGCTAAGAAATTATAGGGCAAGCAATTTAGTGGGTGAGGTGCAATGGTATCTTCTGAACCAGCTGTTAGAATCAGTAAGGTGATTTCTTTTTGGAGTGTGCTAATGGACAAAAATACAGTGTTTATACCTACCATCTGAAGTTTATGCTGTTTGGAACACGACAGAGCTTCTGCCTGGGGTGGGTACTCACATTTATTTTCTATACAAGATACTTACTGGGAAAAGAAGGGAGTTTGTACATGTTTGCATCTCACCTCAGGATAAAACTGGGATGTAATTAGTGTGCACCCAGTCCCAGGCACTTGGAAGAGCTAGTGAGTTCTCTAATCTCGACCATATACTGGCCTTTGGAATCATGGAATCATCCTGTCTGGTAAAAGTAGTAGTTTTATTTCTGCTTTGAACTGATGCGAAACTTTGAGTACAACTATAACCTTGAAAGATAAGACCAGCTGGAAAATCACTGGAAGCAAAAAGAAAATGAAGAAGATCCTTGAGAAAAATGTTCCTGGCCTTTTGTGATTTAAGAGTCTGAGCAAGTACAAAAGCTTCTCATTGGCAGATTTCAATTTATCGTCTGAGCACTGGATTAATTTTCAGTAATTCTGATGGATTCCAATACGTATGGGTCTGTGTTCCTTTTTTTGCTCAAATGATTAGATTTTGATATGCCTGTGCACCAGGGTAAAAATAAATGCAAACGTCCCCTGAAACTCATAATCTGAGTAAAAAATCAATATTAGATAAGCACTAGCAATCCATGGTGGTCAGGACTGAGCTGTTTAGTTTTGCTTGGGGTTTTTTGTTAATTTTTTAAAAAGTAGAATACACATTTTTTCCTTATTGTTTTAATGATTCAAAATAAAAATAAATGGAAAGTCCTCCTGGAGGTATACTTTGAAAACTCTCAAGAAACTGAGTTTTCATGCAGGCTCAGGAATATGAGGTCATCAAGAAGAATTTAGATGTTAGGCGTCTGTTTCTACACTGTGGCAGTCGTAATTTTTATTTGCTATTTCCTTATCTATTTCGTTTCTTTAAAAAGAGAACCAGAAACAACGGCAGGAGTTTAATGGAATAAGTTCCATATTCTGTGCTTTTCTCTCTTGATTTTATATTATTTTTTCTTTTTAAAAAAGTACTATTATCAGTCTAACATTCACATTCCCAAAGCCCATTTTCCTTATCAACCTGAAAATTATCTTCCCAAAAGGAGTTAGAGAGAAAAAAATGCCGTTGTAAAGTATTTCACTTCCAAGTTGAGGAACAAGTGAAATGCCAGCAGCTAAAGTGCAGATGCAATTTTGCTGCAAACAATGAATTTGTTTTCCAATTTATTTCTCAAAGCTTTCCTCCAGAGCTTTCCACCTAAATTTCCTTACTCCTTGCTAGCTCGGGAATAATTTTAATGGCAGGAAATCTGTTTCACTAATGTTAATCCCAGTGGATACATATATTGTGATGTTCCTTTTCAATCACATTGTTAGGGAAAAAATAAACGTGCCTGGAATGCTGTGTGACAAACTGACTGTCCTTTTATAACAATGCAGGAATTAATGTTGCAGAATTATTACAAAGTGATATTTATAGATTTTGGTCCCTAAAACTCACTAACAGAAGAGTACTGTTTGGCGTGGAGTATGTATGACCTCTGTCATGAGGTAAGTTGACCACTGAAATAAAGATGAACGGTTTGATTTTTTTCCCATTAAGAATAAAAAAATACTAGAAATAAAGAATATTACCCTTCATATGTATGCACTGTGCATTCTGATTACCACTTCCCACAAATGTTTGGGACCCTTCTGAGCAGCCAGGTTGCTCAGGGTGCTTAAAATATTTGCGCAACCACAAAACCTTGTAATAAAGCTGTTTCCTTGGTTTGAAATATTGATGCAGTCAAAGGTACCCAGTTATCCTCATTTCAGTAAATTAAAGACAGAAACTATATCTGAGTTTCAGAAAAACAGTATCATGAGTGGAAGACTGTGGAATAATCTTGCTAGAGAAGCGATATCATTTTGGAACATGTACTATACTGGGGTAAAGTTTGGTTAATATACAATACAGAGTAAATCTGACTGGTAAAAAATTGATCAAAAGTGAGGCTCTATGATTCAGAAATCATTTCCTGGCACACTGCGATAACAGAGAAAGAGGCATCTGTCACACCTGACTACACATTTCTGTTCTTTTATGATCTGAAGCATCTCTATATACACACACTTCTAAAACATTTATAGATTTCCTAATACACCAGATACATGGTTTCAGTTTTCTGTTGCATCAAAAGATGAAGTAGGAGGACTTCCTGAAGAGAAACACACATCATCCAGACTAAATCCATTTAGTAAAATGATGATGCGAAGTGACTGGAGTATATGCTATTCACTCAAGCATAGCAATAACTCTCTGGAGGGAGAAAAATGGGAGTGAAAATTGGATATGTTGTGGTACCATAAGGGCAAAATACAAAAGAAGTTGTTAACCACAGATTTAAAACCCCTAGGGATGGAAAACATTACCTTTTCACTGCCTTTGCAGAGAAAGGCAAAACACATGGGAAATCCTTGCTACGTAAGTAATTTTTAAATTACTCTAATCACTGTAGGGGATAGATGACCTTTCAAAAACTGTGTTTATTCACAATAGAAAAGGATCATCATCTTAATAAAAGTAAACTATCTGGAAATATTTTATTTGTATATGTGGATTTATATACAGAAACTGCCTATAACACGACAATCTATATTCCAGGTCCAGTTCTGTTGCTGTAGATTAATTTATTTTGACAATGTAAAAAAGTCTACAGCCTGATGCCAGCTTGCTGCCACATTTTAGGAAGAAATAGTTATTTTGAGAGTTATGGAAAGAAGAAGGGAATGGAGGGGAATAGAAGAGGCAGGGGCAGGGACAGGAACAGGGGTGTGGGTAGGGGGTGGGAAGGGAAGAGAAAAGATTTCATTCTCTTATTGAACCATCACAAATTTTTTCAGAAAAAAAAATTGGTAGAGTAACTACAATTTTCAAGGAACCTACTTCTTTTCGGAAACTGAGAAAAAGGTACACAACAAGTGGTTACTTAGAAAGGAAGTGTCAGAATGAGGAAAGCAAAATAAGATATGTGGAAGACATTTTCATGATAAAAGAACATTCAGAGGAAGCAAAGAAGAATTAAAAACTAAGAAAGAGGCACTGAGATAAAAAAACAATGATTCAATGTTCTCTTTTTAGATTTTCTTCACATAAGTTATTACCACATTTTAGATAGATGAAGTAACCATTTCCAGATCTATCTAAAAACTACATGATCTAGTAAACAAAAAAGGCAAGAGACTGATATTATAAAGGAAAATGCATTATTACATAAATTCTATTGGGTGGACTAAAACACTCACCTTACCTAAGCCACAGAATATGTATAAATGAAGAGAAATTATTATCTGCCTTAGAAAGACTTTCTTGAAACATTAAAACAAACAAAACCAAAAAATAATCAGAAAATTGACGTAGTTTAATCTTTCAGAATTAAAGGGTAACATAATCCCTTTAAAGTGAAAGCAGTTAAAGTAATGGCTGAAGATTTGTTCTTGAATGCCAAAGTAATGTAGCAATACAGACAGTTGTCTATTACTCTTTTCTACTGATTCCATCACGATTTTTCAATTAGTGAGCCAAAGAACAGCCTTTGTCAATTAATCAAATGGAGAGGACACTCCTTCCTAAACTTAGCTGTTAATTATCTTCTGTTCTGAAGTACAAGATTTGCTTATATTGCTTTTATTATCAGAATTTTGCAGGGCTGATAACCTATGCACACAGACCCACAGCTGGTGTTTCCCCTCACAAGAAAGAAGTACACTCTAACACAGAACAGAAAGATCAGACTAGCGCTACAGGTACTATAACTGATGAAAATTGATCCTCAGTTGTCATTTCGCTACTTTTCCCCCCACAAAATAAGCATCAAACATTTNTGAGAGAGCGGGGACTCTTTAGCCTGGAGAAGAGAAGGCTGAGGGGAGACCTTATTCTTGCTTGGAAGTATATAAAGGGTGGGTTGGAGGAGGATGGAGGCAGACCCTTTTCAGTGGTTCCCAGTGACAGGACGAGGGGCAACGGGCACAAGCTGGAACATAGGAAGTTCCATTCAAACCTAAGAAAAAACTTCTTTACGGTGAGGGTGACAGAGCCCTGGAACAGGCTGCCCAGGGAGGTTGTGGAGTCCCCTTCTCTGGAGATTGTCAAGACCTGCCTGGATGCAGTCCTGAGTAATGTGCTCTAGGCATTCCTGTGTCAGCAGGGGAGTTGGACTAGATGATCTCTAGAGGTCCCTTCCAACTCTAAAAATTCCATGATTCCATGAAAGCCTGAAATAAAAGCTATATAGGTTGGAATCATTTTTGGATAGCTACATTACTAAGGGCTGGCTAGGAGCTGATTCAAGTAGTCTTGGTTACTGGGTACAGCTCAGACAGGTTTAAAGAACTGCAAATGTAGCTGCTGGTTCGGATTTGATTGAGAGGAAACAGAATGGAGAAGGTGAGTTGTTAATAGCATCTCAGTTAAACTCATGGGGGAGATTGACTCTGTCGGTTTAAATGTTTAGTGTATGTTCAGCAAAGAAATATGTGCCAAGAGGATGGTAAACATTACAGTTAATTTATTGCCTGAAACAACAGCAGTTTTAATTGATTGACAAATGAAGAGAAGCAAAGAATAAGAAAAGTAAATGAAAACACTACAACAATGGACAGCTTTGTAATTGGAAATTGTAAAGGTCACTAAACATGGCTTATTGCTATCTGTTTGAATGGAAAATTTCCTTGAGGAAATCTTTATTTGGAGCCTGGATATGGGGAACTCTCATGAAATAAGGGTGTTTTTTTATGAATACTTTAAGCATGAATGGACACAGCAAATGTGGAGTCGTGCTGCTTCTGACAAAAGTGACAAGACAATTATACACCATTACAAATGTGCACTCTTGACCCAGTCTGAGATTATGCAATACATTGTATTTCCAGGGAACATTGTTAATCTGGGCAACAAGAAATAAAAAATATTAAAAGATTTAAGAGATCAAGAATCAGACTATTATTAATTTAATTTAAAAAATATTTTTTTAACAAATGAAGTAAGTATTTATTATATAAAATTTAAAAAAAAATAGATAATTTGCCTAAATTTATAACCTAAATATAAACTAGAAATCTTTCGGTGTTTCTGATATTATTAAAATACTGCTTTATATATCCCAAACACCACTGTTTAGAACATTGTTGCCCCAAAGCTAACATCAATACATGAAATTATTTACATTAGAAATGTATAAAAGTTCTTCAATTTCTCTCTTAAATGGAAATATCATTCTCCATGATATTTTCCTTTGAATACACACACATACATGTAAGTATACACAAACTGCTCAAGAGTTAGAAAAAAAACTTTTTCCTTTTGGGGGTTAGTCTTCAGCTAAAAACATCCCTTTTCTCAGTATTTTTTCCTGATATTTAAAACTTTTGTTTCAATCCATAACCAAAAAACTGATGCCCCTATAGGTATTGTTTAAACTTACACATTTTTCAAGATAAAAATCTCTCTGTCCTTTTGCCCTGAACAACATATTTTTGAAATTATTAATATATGATGAAGTAGTTTAAATTTAACACAATTCTTTATTTGTCTAAAAACTCTTTCATCAAAGATTCTTTCAACTGATTGAAATTTGATTCTTTCATTCTGACTAGGTCATCTGATATGAAAGTGAAGTTACCACATCACATGTCATTGGCTTGAAAGATGATTCAACATGCAATTTAAGATGTTTCTATTCTTGTCAGTACAGGCTGGGGAACTCTTTCAGAGAAACCCCCTATTTGCACCAAAAGTGAGTATGAAAAGTGACAAAAATCTTTCCAGTCACAAATTTGGTGTTCTGTTACTTTTTCTTTTGCAACTTTAACGAGTCAAGCCTTCACAACAGAAGGTTGCTGTGAATTACCTTTAGCTTGCCTCCTGAGGGATAATTGTTTCATACCACTTGAGTGTCAAAGATAGGTTTCAAGTCAATTCTGAAATTGGCTGTTTCTCCGAGTGAAGTAACATTTGCAGACTTCATTACTGTGTTATGCATTTCTTCTAGACCACAGTGAAGGTTTAAAAGAACAGCCATACAGGTAATTCGCTTTTGTACTATATGAAGTACTTTCTGCCATTTTAATACATTACAATGTTGTTCCTTTTGTGTGCTGTCCTACAGCCAGTTTTCACTCCACTGGGGTGGAAGTGAAGTAGGCATTCTGAAAACAAGCTTTCCACAAAGAGGACTGAGACTCATTTCACCAAACTTCTCAGTGTAGATATTTACGTTGGACCTAGTTTTCCACACTTGCTTTAGTGTTACTGGGGAAGGTGGTACATCTGGACTATTTCAAATATTTACATAAGAATCTGATAAATCACTCTCAAGCAGTGGCTATTTCTCTCTTAGGTACAAAGGGAGTTTAGATGTTCGACATGCTGGCCCACACACAGATGACCAATGCCACGGAGGTACTCTGAATATCCCACCTCATCCCCCTCCAGAAGACCACAGGCTCAGCCTCCAATCTGTAAGGCCTGTCCCAGATAACCTAGGGCATCTCACGTGCTTTTGTGCTGTCATGATTAGGCAAAAGACTGGTGATCCAACTAGCTAGCTCAAAGGTAGGTGTCTAGGTACCTGGAGCGGGATGCAGTTCAAGATTACTATCTTTTAATGTAGATTTACTCTGTATATGTGAGCTCTTCTGTAGGCGTCCCTTATAGTTGGAGGTGATGTATGCCTTCATATAACTCCTAAACAGAGGCAGCTAGTGCCTTTTGAGAAATCCTAAGGTATTTGAGAGCCCTGCAAAGGGCTGGCAGATAGGATAAATTACCGTTTTGTATACCTCTGGACTGGGAGGTAAAGGCCAGCTGGCCAGAGATAGTCCAGGACATCTCAGGCATCCTCAGACACCCAACTGACTTGTAATGTTACTTAGTAAAAGCAAGGCATTCTTGCAGAGAATCTGCTCAAACTGTGATAGACACCTGGTGTCTGTTCAGCTGAATAACTTCCTAAGCTTAATTGAATAAAGGCTCATTATTTTGTTTAAACGTATCCGTATACTGTCATTTGAGATGCCCTAGTATTCCTTATCCAAGGATACCCGTAATATTCCCATTCACTACAACCCTCCAACGCACCTCAACATGAAAATTTTCCTCTTTGTGAAATATTCAAACTTCTTTTCTGAACTGTGAAGGTAAAAATCATTGCAAAAGTACCTTAACAGTTCTTTGCCATTAATTTAATCTACTCTGTTTATTAATTTTTCTCTAATACTTCTTTTACCATTCCACATTCATAAGAAATTTTTAGATTTATTTATGACACATTTATTTATTTTCTTGTAAATGAATTGACTGCATATTCTTATTAATAGCCTACGTTTCAATTCCTGTTATATTCCCTTTCCTCTTCCCTTCAGTCTCTCAGCAGTCCTTTCTGATGTCACATTTTGCCAACATTCTTCCCTACTGTGAAATATTACAGAACTAGGACTGTTTTAATGAGCTGCCTACTGTATTAAATAGTTGCAACTGTTTAATACCTCGCTATACTGGGAGGACGTTACTTAAATTTCAGTATGTGAAAGTATAACATTGACCTCAAATAGCTATTTTTATTTTTATTTCTTAACTTTCAGTTTTACAGCTCTTTGATATATTTTCAGCTGAGTCCTGTTTCAGCCAAACTAACAGGCTCCTTACACAATTAGTTTACTCTTGACTCCCTCCTTTTACACTTAATTAACATGATAAAATATTTATACTGTTGTCACAGCCTATGTCCCTATCAAGATCGAGGTCCTATTGTGTTAACTGCTAGGTACAGTACAAACACAAAAGTCCATTATATTAATTACTTATGAAAAATGTTGTTAGGTTTCTATGAAGAATTACCTGCTATATGAAATATTCTTCAATTTTCTGAATAGAAAATAACCTTACTTAATCTAAATGAGTTTAATTTGAAGGAAAAATTATATAGATTTTCACACTTAAGGATTAAGATGGCTGTCTGATTATGGCAGCAGTCATATATTACCTAAATTATAATTATGAATATTATTATGTTCAATCAACATGACTATCAGTATTTAACACCGCAAGGTATGCAAAATGAGAACTACAAATAGCTTTATAACAAATAGCCATTCATATGAATTGTTAGTGGCAAAATCGACCATAAAGCAGAAGTTTGCATCCACAGGAAGAAAGAGTGAATATGTTTCTAAAGGAGCTCATACATTATGTATCTTACATAATATATCTTAGAAGCAAAAAAGCAAAAAATAAAAAGCGATCTAAGAATACGTGCAAGAGAAAATTCTAATCCTTATGCATAATACACTATGTATACTAAGTTTATATTATTTCTGAGTAAGTTACTGAGCTAAAAAACAAAATGAGTAAGTACACAGCAGGGATCAGTAGGGCAGCATAACAGTCTAAGCATAGCAAAATTCTCAGTTCTACCAAATTGACAGAAACTGCAGTAATCTTGATTTAATCCAAATTTAAGATTACACGGGTTTTTTTTAGAATTGCGAGAAATAGAGAAAGACAGAATCTGACAGTTACTTACTAGTAATTACAGATCCTGTAATATTTCAGAAATAAAAACATGGTTGCATTCAGGCAACTTAAATCCCGGTTTAGGTGGGGCACCAAAGAATTATGGTTACTCTGACCATCTCCTAAGAAACATATACTTATAAAATCACTTCATGTCATATGTTTTGGTCACACACCTCCTCAGATACCTATACTTAGAATTACCTCAGATTAAGGAACGTATTATGATTTGCAGACGTGTTCTTAAATTCTGCCTATGCACCTGGATGCACTCAATCCATAAGACATACGCCTCCTATTTTAAAATAAGCTCAGTGCACAAATATCTGAGACAGAATGGGCTCAGGAACTGTAATGGAATATGTTTAGGATTAAACAGGACTAATGTAGCCTGAGAACAATTAACAGATTGGGCTCTTGTAGGGATTAGGTGAGTGTGATCAAGTTAAAGTATCTGATCCTTTAAAGCAGAACTAGTATAACCTGACAATATCAAGGTTAAAGCAGAGGTTACAGGCATTTTCATTCAAAACCACCAAATGGATGAATAAGGTACTTTCCATAACCTAATAGCTCATTTTTTAGAGTGCCTCCAAAAAGGAAAAGGCTTTAGAGTCAAGTGATGAGGATCTAGAAAAGGAAAAGCCTCTGGTCAAGATATCTGAGCCTTAACATGCAAAAGAAAGATTAGAAAAATGTGATTTCCCAGCTGAGTTCTGTCAATGTCACCTCTGAAAGAGGAGGTAACAGCAACAAGGAACAGGGTTTGCCTGATGCTTCTTTCAGCATCTAATATGGAGGAAAAAAAAGATTAAATTTCTTACTTCAAAATGATGGGATTTAGAACCCTTAAAAGCTCTCCAGCTTGATAACTCCACTAAATTTATATTTTCCAGTAGAACAATCTGCATTAGTCACATAATAGAGTAGCAGTAGCCATTTTTAACCCATAAAAGAACACAGAAACCTCCAGAATCACCCAAAAGCTTCAAATTCAGTAGGAGCAGAAAGAATTTTTTTTTTTTTTAAGAAAACCAGAGGTTTCTAAATGTGTTCCAAATGTCTGAGTATTTCAGTACATGTTGAAGTGATCAATACAGAGTATAGCACCATATGAGCATGTTAACCTAAACAAAAGCTACTTTTTTCCTAGAAAACTTGTTCACCTGAACTACTGACATCACTTCTTTGAATATGAGCTAAAATACCTTCTTAGAGATGGTGTTATTTGATCTACTTAGTCTATGGTATCTAATTTTAGTTTCTTAAGGTACTGTACAGAAGTCCATTTTTTGCAGAGGTGTTTAGCTTTTGTTTCTAGGAAACAACTATGTTCTACTCCATTAATTATTTTCTCCCATTGAAACACCATTTCTTGATGAACAAGTCTTTAAAGACTTTTTCCTCATCGATTAAGGAATCTGTGGTTTCCCTCTGACTCCACTCAACTATGGTATTAGTTCACCTCATACAGGCTTAGCTGTGTGATGCTGTGAACATTTAAACATACCCCTAAAAAAGCGTCTCATAACGTCTACTGCTGGCCAAGCAGCACAATTGCAGAAGGAAAAAGAACGAAGTACAAATTACTTTCACCTACAATTATAAATCTGGGGAACAATTTATTGCCAATCTCTGGAAATTTTTGAAATGTCAGATAATATTTCCTGTCTCTTAAAAATATTTCAAAGTGGAAAAGAAGTATGTACCTAGTTTTTCTTTGGAGTTTTGTAGAACTATTTGTAATTAGGATCATATGGCCTCTGTGAAAATACAATAAAAAAAAACAAACATGGAAGGTAAAAATTTTTACTTAATTGAAACTTAAAAAATTACTTTTAATAGCTCATTCACTGCTGCACATTTTTTACTCAGAAATTAATGTCTAAATATATACATTTTATATATTAATGAATAATGAATTCATTCCTATATGCAAAGGTCTCTTCCTGTAGTCATGTTTCTGTGTTGAAAATCCAAAGTTTCTCTAATATTTACCTTCATTAAGTCTTTCCAGGAATCATACAAGTAAAGATTTGCAGACTCTAACCTGCAAATACACAGTAAGACATCAACCTCTCTCCTTTTCCCTAGCTTTCTGCAATGTTTTCCACCCCTGTCTCCCCTTGTCCTCTTGTTGATCAAACCTTCTTGTTCATGTAGAGTGTTTCATTAGTCAGCTCTTCTCCTAATCACTATATGAGGAATTTTCCTGTACATTTAACCCTGACCTAAAGAACATTGCATGATTCATCCCCACATTTGAGAATTTTCCTGCTGCATCCCAAGTGAGAAAAATGTGAGCTTTCCACTCAGTCTGCTTCTCCTTTGAAGAAAAAATCCAGGAGACAGCTAAGCAGCAGAAGGAAGAAGAGAAGGAGTACTTCTGAAAGCCACAGTGACCACAAATGGAGTTAAAATAGCTAACTACAGAAAGCTTGCCTGCACCATCTCAAGAAGGCAAAGACAGTAACTGCATAATGAAACTCAAGTTCATGCTCACTAGCCACAATGCTGAACTGAGTCTCCTGTAGATAATAAGGGTGATTGCACAAACCTTCCTACAGCGTTTCCTTGGGACAAGCTTCAGTTTAGCACGTTTTCATTGTAGGAATCAAAGATTAACGATAATCAAATTTCATATCACAGTTATGATATCTGACTTTCCACTATGACTTTTCACTAAGGATATTTATGGTTACAGGAAATTAAATCTTAGTATTATGTATTGTGTGATCTTCTTGGCATGGTTCATCTTTTATGTTAACACCTTTGTTCATATTTAATCATTTTTTATATTAATTCTTCCTAATACAGGCATTTAGCTCCTAACTAAAGTTATGCCGCTTTAATGTAAAGCCATTTTAAAGACTAATTATATTTTTTAAGGGAGAGGAGGAACCCAAAACAGCAATGTTCTCTTCCTAAAATGTTCTGCAGAAGGATAATTAAAGTAATTGAACTTTATGATTTTCTATCAGTAATGCCTTTTAAACCATTCTCCTATTAATATTTATGAGATGTATTAAAAATTGGGGGGTAGGTTTGCAGAAAAACACAGATTAAAAAGCACTTGACCAACCTGTGTGTCTGATACTGTGTCGATATAAAAACTGATTTACCCAAACATGAATCCATTTACACTGCCGAAGTTTATGAAGCTGCAATGAATAAAACTTTTAGGCTTGGTTCTATTTCAGATGCATGTGTAAGTGACATTTGAAACCCAGCATATTTAAACTAGTACTTTCAGCTCATCACACAAATTTAATCCAAAATGAAATTAGGTAAGCTATTTAACATTCATATTCCTCTTTCCTCTTCTGCAAAATCTCTCAATTATGTATATTTATAAAAAGAAGTAACAAGGCAGAAGGACTCTATTAAGTGAAATGATTTATAATAGTATTTAGGAAGGAATAACTAGCAGTGTTGTGCATTAGGGGTATTGCGATAGTCTCCTAACAAATTTTGAAGTGTAGAAGGGTCCTCATTTCAGTGTCTTTACTTTAATATAATATCCAATCATCTGATGAGTAGGAAGCAGAATGATTTGAAACATGGGATGACTTTTGAAGTAATAAAAGAATTAGCTTCCTTATAAACTAATATGCTAAGTTCAGAGATAGTGTCAAATAATAGCTGTGTTAAAATCACTGGGAGTTTTGCTATTGACCTCATCGAAGCAAGATTTTTCTTAGTCTGTGAAAATTAGGCCCCTTTCCACTCACACTGGCTACTCTCCTCACACCTATTTTCAGACATTTTTCAAAATGTGAAGAACTAACTTATCACAACTTAATAAAAAGAGATGAAAGAAGGTAAGCAAATGAAAACAAAAAGAAGTGTCACATAAAAGACATCCGTGTGAACAGCGTGGGAAACTGAATGGCTTTAAACAGTGCAGACAGGAAAACCCACGAAGTGACCTCAAGCTACATATTATTTTATAACAGCTATGACACTTTATGGACTAATTTGGATTTCTCTCTGAATTAACTGTCAGTGATAGACTGAGATGAGATAAACTGTCTCTATTACAAAAGTTTCCCAAAAATCATTATTTCAACATTATGCTCAAATGAAAAAAGTGTGGAAAAAAAAGAAAAACATGACAAAACAATAGAGCTTAAAGGGAAGGATATGTTTTATGAAGTTTCTCTGTACGTGAGTATAGTATCAAATGGGATGTATGAAACGACGGCACACAGTATCTTGGGATCAGTCCCAAATAAGTAATATTTAGCATTCATATAAAGGTCAAAATTTTCAAAGTGCCGTATCCACATTAACTAATTTATCTTTACTGCACCTCTGTTTGGTAAGTAAGTATCTACTATATCTGTTGGAAAGTGTTGTGAGAGCAGGAGCTATTAAGACTTCCAAGCTGTGATGCATTTATAAATACTATGTATCCCCAGCATAGAGACAAGGTTAAATAAATGTACGTTCCCTTAGCTATTCTGAGATCTGGATGAAATTAAACACCTGAATTTAGATGGTAAGCAAATAGAATTACTGTTGAAATTGTTTTCATTTAATGAATTCCCTGTTTAAGTAAGGTAAAACAAAACACATTCAATGATTAGAATTCAATCTTCAAATGAAGAGTTTTAAAAAGAAGGTTACTTTTGGGAGAAAAAAGTGTTAGTTAAAAATAGTGCTTTGCAAATATTTCTTGATGGCCTGATTTTTTATTTTTTTTTTTAAAGTAAAATATTCACCATACTGAAAGAAAACTTGAGCAATACACCACTGGTAAAATATTCATAAGGGCTTAAAGGAATAAGAACCAAAACTCCTTTGACTGTCAATTTTGCACAGATTCTAAAGTGTCTAAGTCAAAAGACCAACCCTTTGTCTCCAGGGTAGGAAAAATTTTGTTCAGGTTTTTTCACTTAACAAACACCTGCAAATATTTTAAAATTTTGTGCTGAAACTTATACTCCTAAAAAATCCAACTACAGGTTTTATCAGAACAGTTGAGTAGCAAGCCCAAATTTCAATTGCTGAAACTTGTCACTTAGAAAAGGGAGAATTCCCCATTCACCCTCCTTTCTGAAGAGACGTGTCTTTGGCAAAACAGGGAAAGATTCTGTTTAATTTCTGAATGAGTTCGAAGTGACTGTCTGTAGATAGTGATGTCTGTGAGGACGACATGCCATCTGTTTTCTCGCTCAACTGCTAGGCTACCAGACTATTAGCTGTTTGTACTAGATAAGAAGATAAATTTGCAGCTGGAGGACATCTCTGTAATCTGCTTGAGATTTTCCGATAGTCTTGCCCTTCTGGTATCTAGCACTACTGATGTACTTTGACAGATCAGTCAGGTTACAGAAGCACACAGCCGCATCGCTCTGGCCAGCAGTGAGCCAGGGCCGTGTGCTGCCTCTCTGAAACCTGCCCGCTCCCTCCCTCGCGAAGGTGGGAATCCCAGCTGGAGTCCGCACACAAGGCTCGGCAGTTCTTGCCTTTTGGGCATAGCAGTTATTGCAGACAGTCCCATTAAAGAAGAGGTGCAGACTGGTATGGGTATGTAAGGTAGCTATACGGGCACTTCCATGTCAAATCAAAAGATACGAGAAATGACATGGTGAATGGAAGTAGCCGATATCATCATACTATGTGTAAAATTGTATGGATTAAATTTTACCTTGTTTTCTGAACTACAAATAAAGAAATCTCAGAATCTAAATAATTTCCTTAGTTATTTTGAAGTACTTTCTGGGCTAAGTTATATATTAATTATGCATTTGAGTTTAATTATTTTTCAATATTGTTGCATGGTCCAGTGCAGACTGTTCCCAGCTTTTCTTGCATTGTTATTCTACTCTGGCTGTTGTTACAGCTGATTTTAAAACCCTGTGCACATTAATATTTTGGATTTATATTAAAGATATTTTGAGATTCACTGCAGCAAATTGACACCTCAATTCTTAATGTAATTTTCAATTTGCAGAGACTCTCTCTGGAATAAGAAGAGGGGGTAGGGCAAATCATATCAAATCAGAAGGTGAAGTTTCTCCATCCAAAGTAAGGAACAAAGAATGAGGAGCACTCTACATATAATAAATATAGATATAAAAATATTTTAAAATACTATTTGTGCTTTACAACTGATAAACACCACAAGAAACAGCCAAGGTTCAATAAAAAATATCTATTTCTTAAATATTTAAACTATTACCTCCTCTGTCTATGTATCCTGCTGGCCATCAAACGGTAGTAGTGAATATTCACAATTGATTTGATTCTGCTAACTCCAGTTCTAAGAATGTACCATGAAAATTTCGAAAATGAAAATATCTTTCCATTGTGTAGTGGTATTTGCAATTCTTGCTTCCGTCTCAGCAATAGACACTACATCTCATTGTTCAAATATATCAAGTGTATTTAAGTATTTCAGAACCAGCAGACTTTCTTGGCCTCTGGCTATACAAACAAATCCCAGAGAGAAAAAATATGTTCACTGATCTATATGTAGCTTTCAGGTCTAAATCCTTCAAGTCTTTCAACTTAAGGGACATTTCTTGGAGCTCTTTTTCTTTAATATCTTAGCCCTTACTCAAATCAGAATCTGCAGTATATAGAGACCTGTAATATTCACAAAAATGTGTGCAATTACATTTTTGCTAATAGCCATCTCCTCCTCCAGACAGACAAAGGCTTATACCTTTGTAAATACAACTCACACTCACTTATCAAACAAATACAAATATTTTAAAATTTTGTGGTAAACCCTTTACTGTTCTAATGCACTGCCGAAACTTCTACTCCTAAAAAATTCAGCTGCAGGTTTTATCAAACACAGCTGAGTAACAAGACCAAATTTTTCCATGTTTAGACAGCTGTGATGAAAAGAACTGAGATTTTACTCATGAGACTTCACCAAAAGACCTATATAATGGATTATGATTTCTTTTTAAGACACATAATTGTTCTGTACAAAAATTATCTTAGTTCATATTTGCATGCAGGATCAGATTAGACAGGCCTCAGTATTTATACATTCACCAGTGCTAAGGGAATTCATTCTTTTTAGGATCAGCAAAGTCAGACTAGACAAACAGATTCTGTGGACTGAGTCCCCAAGGAACTGTCCCCAGACAGCATAAGAACACTATCAGCAATTATCAAAGACACTGTCAAGACAACATGAACTGTGGCTTCTTATGTCTGGAGTGATCACAAGATGCATTTGGACATGGGGGAGAAAGAAATGACTGTACTTCTTTTGATCATGTGTTAATACATTTGAAAATTTTATGTGTAAACTTAAATATTAATAGTATTATTTATTAGTATTTTAACAATTATGGAGATAAGTAGGGCAGAAAATATTAGTTGTGTTACATTGCCACACTACTACTCAGGAAAATTTGAATAAAATTTTCTTTCCACTATTATTACTCTTAAAAAGTATAATTTAACAATGAAGTGTAAAATGAAAGACTCCTACATCTTTAACAGAAGAAACTTTAGGAAACTAAACACATTTCATGTTATGAAAACCTTAATTTTCACTTTTTTACTGCCAAAATGTACTTTCCTTAGTATGAAGTCAGAATGTGTATCATAAATTTATATGCTTTTGTCCAACTTTAGTGGTCTTCTATGCAAAGAAAAAGTAAGATTCAATAATCCATAGAAAAACATGGACACAGAGGAACAAACATCTCTGACTGTGACCTTCCTGCTTTTTTAGCAATGGAATGCTGATGTGCATTATTCAAAACCACATACTATGGGGAATCTTTTAAAGGTTTCCAGTTAAAATGTTCCTCAGAAGAATCATATATTCCGTTATTGATTGAATATACAATTTAATAGAAAATTAATTGAAATTAATTTCTTTCATATAATGTAAGACTTGAAAGAACCTTTTGGTTCATCAAGCCCAGTCTGTATTATCAAAGAAAACTACAACATGCAACTGCTGTTATAAATTTTTCAAGCTTTGTTTTAAAAATTGGTTTGTTCAGCAGTTTTTCCAAGCTTATATTGAGAAGCTATTTCTGAATTTCTTTTCCTTGGTACTTAAGAAAACAAACATTTCTTGCAATTTTCCACTTAAATTCTTGGCCTGTTTTGTTCATTTACTTTTGTGCCATCTTGCCCTTTTCTTCATTCCTGGAGCTGATACCCTCATGTCTTTAAAGAAAAGGACTATATACAGCCCCTTATTCTTTGCATTTCGGGGGGATAAAGTGCTGTTTTGTAACCACACAAATGGTTAGGGCTTGTATTTGCAGAGCTCTGCAGGAGGGGACAATAGAGCGTGGTGGACCCCATTAGTGCACCTCAGTTACTCTGCAGTCTTGGCTTGCAAAGCATCCTTGCCGTGGCTTGAGTTTCTGCATGTGCATGGTGTCACTGCTGGGCACCAGCCAGCTGCTGCCTCTATCAGCTTCATTCAGGCAGTGATGTTAAACAACCAGCAGAGTGGGAGATCAGGCCTCTCTCGGGATCCCAAAGTAAAACTTACACTGAGCAACTAAAAGGAAGAAATATAAATATATGGAGACAGTGTCAAACTTCCCCCTGTTTCCTTGCCTGGCCATCTTACGCACACTGTAAATGCCTTCTTATGACCACTCTCTTAGGCTCTCTAACCATCATCTGGGTGAAACAGGCTCACCAGCCCTTCCTTTGGTTTTCACTCTGGTTTTAACTAGAGATCACAATTTAAAAACAAAAATTAACCAACCAACCAACCAACCAAATGAAAGTATGCATAATAAAATTTCCTTTAGATTTTTATTTTAATTATTATTTTTTGTTTGTTGTTACACAGGATTAAAGCTGGCTCTTGTCCCAAAGTCAGTTTGGCTTTATCTATCAGTTTGACCATTTAAGAGAGAGATTCTAGTTTTAGCTGAACTAATAAAACATTAAGCAAAATGCAAAAAACTTTTTAAAATTAACTCATATGGTAAATATGAAATAAATACTTGCTAGAGAAACTGTTGGCTCAACCAGAATGTATTAGACTACACAGGAAACTGACGGTTTTTGAAAGATTCAGAGGACTCGGAATTCTTCCTACAGATGCACCATAAACCATTGTATTTTCTACGAAAGATAATGGGATAACAACAGCAGCACTGTAGACTACTCCATCATGTATACCATGGTTGTTCTCAATTCTTCCCAGAAGGACCAAAAAATGTTCATTGTAACTCCACAAAACCCAGAATTGTTACTGAAATATTTTTTACATTATGCACAAAAGTAGATCATAGTCTGTCTTCTACAGTTGTACACAGACTGATCAAAGTCAAGGTTTACTACTTTTCACTCAGAACAAAGTGAAAATTTTTCATAAAAAATTAAAATACAACTAAATTCTTACATTTATAGGTATCATAAAGGCAAGCAATTGCCTTCTACTTTGTCATTTGTCAAGTAAAATCCAGAAATTTGGGTATTACATGCTAGTCAGCAGGTTTGTGCAGTAACTTTTTGAGAGCATGGTAGAACAAGTGTCTTGTCATGCTTTTAATAACTGCATTTTACAAAATCTTTTTGAAAATATTCTGACAAATCATTATTTCTTTCTTCTGTTCATGGAATTTTGATAAACTTAAATCACTTTTTCTTCTTAAGATTGCATTGATTTCTTCCCAGTTGAATGGGACATGACTGAATAATTTATTTCCATCAGTTGAAATACTGCTTATTTTTATAATAAAATATAATTTTAAGGCATGGCTTATCAAACCAAAATATTCCCATAAAGTCAAAACATTTTGATTATATTATATTGAATTACATTTATTGATTTATATTCCAAACAGAAAAGTTAAAAAGCATTAGTTTCAGTCTTATCAAGATTAAGTTAGATTCTAATATTTCTTAGAGTTGCATTATGAGATAAGATTTCTACCATATGACATTATTTAGATTCAGAAGTTAATCCGAATTCCAGAATTTCCTGTAGGTTCTCCCACTAAGCAGAGCTATGTATTAATGAAAAATTGTAGGAAGCACCACTGGGTAGAATGTATTTATCTTAAGATTTGGGAGACTGAGTCTGTGATTTGCAAATGGCAGGTCAGAAAGACGAAAACAATCCCATTTTAAGTGATAGATATGTCCAGATGTCTTAAAATGCTCTGCAAAGCGGAACTTAAAATCTTTAAAGCAAAATCAATAAATTCCTGATGGTGTCAGGGAAATGTGTCATGTTAAAATAATCTTACTTTCTTGGTCAGAAATATGTTTGTTTTTTTTTTTTTTTTTAACCCATAATAGAAGCACCAGCCATAAATTTCCATGGCACATTATCCATCCCTCTTTGACACCTTATAGCCTTAGGATCTCCTCTAACAGAAGCTTTGACCAAACATGCACACTCGTAACAGCTGTGAGAGAGACGAAGTGAAAAGGAGCATGCTATTCACTTTTGCTGCATTTGTAGTAAAAGACATCACTGGATATCAGACCTGTATCAGCTGACTGTGTCCCCAGCCCCTCCACTTTGATTTTTTTTCCTTAATTTATGTATGAAGTGAGGAGAAGGTATTAGATTATGGAAAAGATTATTTCCTCTATTGGACGTTTTTGCACAGTGAATCCAGTCATTGTGGTTAAAGGACACCAGCACTTCTGTTACACTGAGCACCTCCAAAGAAACAAAAGCATATCTAATAATGTAGCTTTAAGTTTTCAGTGCTTTAGACAGCCTTATTAATTAGGTCTAATATGTTAGGTATCTGGGTTGCTTCTAAAGCAGATCTTTCCCCCAGAAACATTTTAATTTATTCTCTTTGTGAATAATTTGTTCAGGAACCAGGAAGGAATTATACTCCTGACATAATGGATTAATAAGACAATTTTCAACCAACAAAGGAAATTGAATACAAAGGTTACTAACCTAGGATGAAATGAATTTAAAAAAAATATATAACCTATTTCTCTGGATTTCTAATGTACTTAGAAAAGTGCATAAAATTTCACTGACTCCTTCTGCTGAACTAGTATTTTCTTAAATACTGCAGGAGATTTTATGTTGAAGAAAAATAAACTTCTCATGTAATACATATATTCATTTATTGAATATATGCATATATGTATATTTACGGAAATATAAGAGTTGCTGTATGAATAACTGATTCTTGCTTATAAGGTTATTTTTGCATGTGCGTTTGCTAGTATGTGTATACACATGCATAAATTAAAGGAAGAATTTGTAAAGAAAAAAATGTTCATTTAATTTTTGATGAACATCCAAGAGCTGCAATCTTTGTTCAAGGTTAATGCATGTATTTTCAGTCTAGAAATTTTGTATGATTAGTCCTTTTTAAGTGTGTCTTTTACGTAAGTTAATTTCTCAATGCACATATAGACAAGAAGTAGGAAGAAACCTTGTTATTTAGATTCTTGTGCCTTGGACAAGCTGGGAAAAGACAAACATAAAGCAGCTGAATTTTAAGTTGGAAAAAAGGTTCATGTTGTTCAGATCATTTTGAATCTGAGAAAATTCTTGGAGAACGGGATCCAGATTTCATGAAACGCAGTTTTCCAGAAATGAAGAATGTTCTCAGCTCTACCTCTCTGTAAATATGCACACAAACCCACACATATATGATGTGTAAATGCAATTATCTACCTGTACACCTACTTATCTAGAAAGCTGCCAGATGGAGCCTTTGCAGAAAAAGATGTGCTGGACAGTGAGTAGAAGGTGAGCCACTAGGAAGCTTGGCAGCAAGGAAGGTAGTTGCCTGCAGTCTGGACTGTTTTGGCAAGCACCCTATCAGCAGGTCCAGGGAGGTGAACCTTCCCCCCTCTTTGGCACTTGTGAGGCCTCATTTGGAGCACTGTGCCCAGTTTTGGGCTCCCCAGTAAAAAACCAGAGTGAGTGCAGCAGAAGGTCATCGAGATGCTGAGAGGACTGGAGCACCTGGCATAAAAGGCTGCGAGCTGCCCCTGCTCAGCCTAAAGAAGAAGTCTCAAGGGAGGCCGTATTGCTACCTGATTGGACAATAAAGCTGGACATTTCCAAGAGGGACACAAACTGGAAATGTGGAATGCCAATTAGATGCAAGGAAAAAAGTATCATGAGGGTGATCATATACTGGGAGAGGTTGTCAGGAGAGACTATGGAGTCTCCATCCTTGCAGGTATTCAAAACTCAGGTGGTCATAGCTATGAGCAACTTCCTCTAGTTGACCCCTCCTTTTAACAAGCAATCTGTATTGTTCTTCAATTCTACTAAACTTTATTTTTTAAAAAGGAAATCTTTATGACTGGATTTTCTATTATTTTGTCCATTAGAAAGTGTACACGGTCATGAAGATGCTCACATTTCTTGTGATCTTATTAAAACAAAGTAGTTGCCAGTCCCAACAGAAATATTTTCATTAAAAAAAAAAAAAAGGCATAAAAGCATTAAGGGCAACTTTAGAATTACATTTGGCTTTGATTTTCCATCCATATTCAATAAAATAATATAGTATGGGTATATGGTCTTTTGCTATTTTTCATTTCAGTAAATTTAGACTATGTTTTCAAAATATTTTTTTTCAATGTTTAATCCACAGTTAGAATTACACCTAATTGTATGTATATACATATGTGCGTACAGATATCTGTGTATTTACACATATATATGTATATGTCTGCAGGAACCAGGACTTTATGGATAACAAACATGTAACAGCAAGAGATAATTCTGACAATACTACAAGATAATGTTGACAGTGTTGGCAAGATTTGTCTTAGACAGACAAAAGATTGGATGTACCTTATATCTAAATAGATAGTGATCTTTATTTTTAATGGGTAGAAAGCACTCCAGGGGTTTCAGGGATGATGCTATAAATTCATTTATACAAGGATAAAACTATTAGTAGGAAAACGTGGGAGAATATTTAGATGAGATTCATTCAATAAGGTCAGATATTTTAGCACTCAGACTGTTCAGTTTCAAAAGGACCATTTTCTAACAGGACTGAAGGACAGAACTCCATGTTTCATAATTTGACAGACAGACAGCAATGCTGGTAACAGCTCCTGGTTCCTGTAGCTTAACCCGGAGCCTCAGGAAACAGCAGCTGCAGAACTGTGAACTACATGAGTCTAAAGTGAAGACGATTTTCTTGACCCAAGAAACCTTTTCCCATGTGTGGCATGGAAAAGGGTTAGAAAACAAAACAAAACAAAACACCACAGCTTTTGATAAGAGATTGTTTTGAGGGAGATTTATGAGTAACATCCTGTTTACATGCAAAATAAATGAGACGCGAAAGGAACTCAAGGTAGTTGGAGACATTAGACATTCCTTGTAGCAGGGAAGGAGTCCACCTGGTTTAACTCTGCGGAAAGAAAAGTATGTTAAATGAAAATGTTGGAGTCAGTTTGCTACATTCTCTGCAGCTTTCCTGGTTGTATTGTTTAGCTTTTTCAAGTGCTGGAGTAGAGGATGAACAGTTGTGCAGTAATGAGAGCACTGACAAATCTCTCTTTTTGATTCTGTTTTAAATGAGCTAGTGACAAAAAAATCAGTGGTTTATTCTGAGGTTGGAGAAGAAGATCCATTTCTAATTAGTATTGAAAAATGTCTGCTGGTTTCCAGTTCCCATGGGGTTTTGCAATAGAGTGACAGTTAATTGTCATTAATTCTAACAAAATGTTTCATCCTTAACTTACCAGCATATTGTAATAATCAGAAATAATTAAAATTACTTTTACATTAAAACTTCTATAAATATGTAGAAACCTGTTAATCGATTCATAATGAAACAAATGAGGACAGAGAGTCTCTTTTTGTTCTGTGTAATAGAGAAAGAAGCTCATTTGGAGTCTATCACTGGACTCCTGGGCACTATCACAACACAAGAAATAAATTATAACAGCAGAGCAATGCAAATTCTACAGCTACAAGCCTGTGCTGTAATTTTTAATGATGTGCATGAGCCTGCTGCACAGTTCATAACAAATACTCACACACAGTCTTATGCACGTGTACTTATCCTGTTTACAATGGGGTTTTTTCCTCCTGAGATTTTTAAAAAAAATCATTGTCAGTCTGCTGCAATCCCATTCCATTTTATGAAGTTAGGAAAATCAGTTTAAAGTCATCTGTTACAGATTAATGCATCAAGCGCACTTTGTATTTGGGAAAGGGAGTGTTAGCCTTGTTTGCTTGACCAGCTTGCATATTTCAGTAACTCACAATGGGTTTCTCAGTCATTAGTCTGAATGAGTGAGGTTTTCTGGTAATAATAAAATAGCAACATGGTCTGCTAGTCAAGACAGCAATCACACTGAAGTGGAGCTCTGCTGTCTTAATATTATGAAAATGCAAGAAGGCAGTAATATTTCTTCACTTTGTGGTCTCTGGAGGGCTCTGGTAGGAACTCAGAGGTCACAGATGATCTTCAAAGTCACAAAAGACAAAGAAATATTGATGAAAACCAGGACTAAAAGGGTGGGTTTCTGTTTGTTTGTGAAGAGCCAGCGCTCCCTCCAGTGTCTCTGGCTGATCCATTTAGAATAGAAAGTCCCACTGCATCACCTCCGTATTAACACATCGGAGTGTTCTCCTTACACAACGTCTAGCAACAAGCCAGATAAATTCGAAACAAATAATCTCTCTGGTGTCTAACCATTTTGGAAGTACTCATTTAAAACCTGGGTTATTAAAATTTTTCCACTAAGCTGATCATCAAAATCTCTCTTGTATTTCCACTGCATTTTTTCTAGAAAGAGAAAAAATCCCTCATAAACGATTTCCTAACAAGTATTAGGTAGAAGTAAATCTTAAATGCACAAATGCCACACAACTGAAGTAAAAGTTTGAAAATCTGGGCTTGGTATATCCTGAAGAAACTTGCCATGATTCTGGACATTCAGGAAAAGCAAGTAACTAAAAGTAATTTAGCTAGAATTTCAGAGACAGACTTACACTCCTGCCTCCCACTTTTGTGATATTAATTTGTGTATAATGTTGCCAAAGAGTAATACCAATATTTACAACATAGAACTTTCTTCTTACAGCCTTCGGAACATTATTCAGATGTTTATTTAGTCCTTGAAACATTCACATAAAATAAGAATATTACCTCTAGTTTATACAAAAAGAAACTCAGTCCTGGGTAGGACACGCACACACACAGATCACGCAACTACCAAATGGTAAGACTAGAGTGGAAACTCCAGCTCTCCTGAGTAAGGCCATTGATAGTGGAAGTTGATGTTGGGAACCCATGAAAGACACAGTTGTTCTCATTCAAAGAAAACAGTACATTCCTATAACGTTTTATTGCAAAGATAGTTCTGTAAACACGACATTCTGAAAACCAGTTTCCAAAATACTCAAGTCAAATAACTGCCGTTTTTCTGTCTCAAAAGACAGAATGAAGACTCCTTCTCCCTTCCTCCCCTCTACCACAGTCTTCGTTAATGGAGTGCCTACACAGGATAGTGAGGCTGTAGAATATGAGATCTCGTCTCATCCATTCAATTAACTGTTCCCCTCTTCTGTTATGTGGTAAGATTGAGAAACACATTAGAAGACATTTTTAAGGCAAAAGCCAATCATATTCTGATTCCAAATTGTCACTTCATTCATAGAGTTGCAACAGTATGAGTTGTGCTTTTATTACAATGTCACTCACATTCATATCTTGAATGGTTTTTCTGAGACAACAACGTAAGACTTCTGGATGTGCATTTTAGATTTAATGATTTCATTAAATGCATTACTTTTGTTTTTCACACTATTAAGGATAATTTTTAATTCTATATAGTTCTTTACAATACTAATTACTGTATTATTTTTATTCTCCAGCTATATATTTATGTCTTAACAGAAAAAGATGAAGTTACAGAAGTTATTATCATTTGAAATGTCAGTTCTGCACAGGATCAAGCCTCCACGTAGAAATTCATTCTCTGCTATTTGTCAGATATTAGACGAATATGTCCATGTTTCCAAAACAGCTAATATCTATTTTTTTGTTACCTAGCAACAGAACAACAAACTTATCTTAAGATTAGTTGGATTGTTGAGTTAGACAGAAGAAAAAGGTTCTTCTACATGTATGCGTTGATGCTGAAAGAGCACAGTCTCATTAAATATTTCCAAGGCATTCTTTTTTCTCATATGCTGTATCCGACAGTTAGAACATAAGGAAACAAAAACAGATACTGAAGTGGTGTACAGCAAAGGGAAAGAAGATCATAAAGGATTCCTACACTCAAGCTCAATTCTATATTACATGACTTCATAGATAATACAAATTGAACAGCCCAACTCCTGTAATTTAGTTTAAGTCAATGGAAATACGTTAGTTAAGGAGGTACTAGCTATATAAGCTATATAGGCAATAATTTCTATCTTTCTCATTCAAGGAAAACCTCTAACTGGTATACCTGAACTTAATTTTCTTGCAAAACAACACTCTAAATTAAAAGTTCCTTAGAAGAAAGCCCTTACCATCCACATAATCTATAATATTTGTACTAGGATATTCTCCATCCCATAAATATTTAATTTATTATTAATCTCAAAAATGTTTGCAGCACTCAGAGTCAGAAATACAACAGAAATATACTAATTACAACTTCAGTAAGAAAGCAGACAATACTACTAAATGGAAAATTCATTGATGCAAGAATTTCAACTTGCAGTCAATACTCTGTATAACACATTATATTTCACTACATCTAATCTATGAAAAAGGTCAGAGAAAGATGTTCTTAAACTTCTTTGATATATACAAAAAGTGTCTTCTACAGGAAAAAAAAAAATCCTTTAGTTCGTGCTGAAGTTCATTTCCAATGGAAGTAGAATTTGGTTTCAACAGCTGAATTCTATGTTTTATTTTTATCTTGTGGTGATAAGCAGATGAAATTTTCTTATTCAAATACAGAGAGTTTATATTGTCTGTTATATTTCAACATTGATTGAATATATATTCTGTCTTCATTTAGCTGACATAATGAATTTAATATTCAGTAGTCAGAAAATAATAACTCAGTTTCATATTATGTTTGAAAAAATATAAGTGTATTCCATTTCTTTGTTTGCACATATTTTATTCTATCTCAGTTCCTAAATCTTCAAAAGAAAAGAGTTTATAGTTCATATTCATTGGGACACTTGGACAAATTATACTCTTGCTCACAGAATATTCAGCTTCATTAATTTTAAGAGTCACTCCAGAGTGCAGGAGATCAGATTTCCTTTCACTATTTACAATGTGTTACAAACGTCTTAAAGTTCAGTCCAATTGGGAAATGTCATAGCAATGAATTTTGAGAGGTTTAAGTTTTCCTGAAACAGGTTTTTCAATCCCTCGTGAATTAGAGATGAGTTTAAAATTCCATTATCAAATCAAGGCAGCTGTATACTACTAGCCATGATACAGAGGTCAAAGTTTAAGAAAGCAAAAGTTTTCATCTTATCTATTCAATGAAGAAACTTCTTTAGTTACAGAATGACTGTGTTTAGGATAGCAACCGTGCTTGATTTCATCACTGTCCCAACGCAGCAATAGCATTATCACATATTAATACAATATAACATTTTGTCCCTATCCTGTGAAATTCACAGAAATCATTATCTCCAGTTATTAGATCTAGACAGAATTTGGCACTGGCTTTAAAAATAATTTGCTTTGCAATTATGTAGGACTAGGATATCAAGTTGGTCAGAACCTGTCCGCAGTTAACAGTAATAAAAATAAGAGATGACAAGAAAGATAACATATGCAGATATTCTAGAACAAAAAAATCAGATTTACTTTTTCAAATTCAGGGAATTTGCTATACGTTGAAGAGTGACAGATTGCATATTTTAGTAGCACTCAGAACAGAATTTTATTGCCAGTAAAAAGTGAGGATAAACAAAATATATATTGGGGCGGGGCAGGGTGTGTGCGCTTTGTTCCATACAGTCCTGTTACAAATTTTACCACATATGAATTACAGGCAGCATTCATTTAGGTAAAATGTGTGCAATGATTCTTTGTGCCATGAAGTATCTATGACTGCCTGCAGAAGTAAGCTTGGAACAGTAGTGAGAAAGGGCCTGGGCTGTCATATTCTGGCATTCCCACAAATTTTGGGTGGGTGACTGCGATAACCAAAGTCTCTTAAGTTTCTTGCATTAAGCATAGATGCCAGAACTTTGTTTAGACATTGAAGAACAGCAGTATGTACATATGTATGTATGTATACATGGATGAGTATATATGAACATATATGAATATAAAGTGGCTATAAAGCCAGAATCAAAGAATCATATAATTACACAGGTTGTAAGGGACATCTAGCAGTCATTTGGTTCAACACCTTGCTGAAAGGAAGGGTCAACGACAGCAAGTTGCTCACAGCCATGACCAGCTGAGTATTGAATATCTGCAAGGATGGAGACTCTACAGTCTCTCTGGGCAACCTCTTCAAGCATGTGATCACCTGTACGATATTTTTTTTCCTTGCATCTAGTTAGCATTCTCCATATTCCAGATTGTCCCCATTGCTGCTTCTCACCCCTTCATTGTATCCCTCTGGGAGATGCCTGTCTCTGTCGCGTAGCAGATCAGGTAGCAATATGGCCTCCCCTGAGTCTTCCCTTCTTTAGGCTGAGCAGGGACAGCTCGCAGCCTTTTATGCCAGGTGCTCCAGTCCTCTCAGCATCTCGGTGACCTTCTGCTGCACTCACTCTGGTTTGGTACTGGGGAGCCCAAAACTGGGCACAGTGCTCCAAATGAGGTCTCACAAGTGACAAAGAGGGGGGAAGATTCACCTCCCTGGACCTGCTGATAGGGTGCTTGCCAAAACAGCCCAGGTCATGGAGGAGACACAGCACTCAAAAAATATTCTTTTATCACATGTGCATCTAGTACAGCTAATTTTCTTATCTTAAACAAAGATAAAATATACTAATTTAACTACCAGTGTCTACCATATGTTTCATCTGTCCACACATTCTACATTAACTTTTCATTTTTCAGTTTGTGGTAGCATTCTCAATCAGTAAAATTATCTTTGTTAGTACTGGTAAAATCTTTGCAGGAGCTGTTCTAGACTTCAAACTTTGTAACCATTACATGAAAAAATCTGTAACCCTGAGCATTCCCTCTTTCATGATTGTTTATAATTATTAGACTAAAACTTCAATATATAGTGAAATATTTGAAAGGTGGCTAAAAGGTAACTTAAGAGTACTTCTATGGGCTCAAAACCATGGTATACAAATTTTCTGGTTCCTTGAGCAGTAGCTACATGAACCTATCTTTTTCTTTAGAAGATAAAAGAACGAACCTTGTCCTTACACTGAAGATGTGCATTGTGTATTTAAGCAGCATTCTGTCATACCTCATGCTGAGAATTAAGGTCACTGCTTTGGCCAAGATCTTGGGTTTTCTGCTGGGGATCTGGCTTCATGCATTGATTTGATAGTGCTGCTGCATCTCCACTATCTACTAAGACGCTGCATTTATTAATTAAGAATTAATTCCATAATTTCCCATTTTGTAAGTATGATTCTGGTCACCTGGCCTTGTACCCAGTGAAAACCTGTAATCCGCCTCCCAGTTGTTCATCTGCCTGAGATTCAAGGATTAGTTTAGTGCAGTGTAGCTGAACTACCTTAGTTCAGTTTTACAGAGAAAATCGTTGCTAAGCTGAGAGAGAGCACAAGGAGCAGCAGCAGCGTCACCTCTCCAGGGCTGTTGGATCTGGCATGACACATTTTCTCCTAAGAAATTCAAGATTTCAGCCCTTCTGTGAAGAGTTTTCCTTTCATATTACACTGCATTGCATAATGTTGCACCCCACAACCTGTTCCTCAGTGAAAGACCCACTCAAAAAGAAAAAGTATATAAATCTCTTACATCTGTCAGTCTATTTACTATACTCATCTCTTTCCTTTTTGCATACTTAAATTATATCTTATTGGTAAGAACAACATAAATGATATAATTATCTGGACAGAGATCAATAACATGCATAAAAACCCCCACATGACAATAGAATCAGTTTAGAAGCTGAGATCCCTTATTTTCCCAGTACATTTAACCAGGTCACAAAAAAAGTATGATAAGCTTTTAATTGACAAAATTCTATGTCTTCGTGCACTGATGGGAAAGAAGGTATGTAATTTGAAAATAAGAAAATGAATTTCAGTAAGATAAAACAAACCTCAGGTCTACAAAACAATAAAACTGACTGAAAATATATACAGATTATGTGGCACCTGTCTCAATAGAATCACATTCTTTTTTTTGGAGTCTGTCAATGAGGCACAGCTTCACTCAGAACACCTCAGCATCACTGACTTGGGTGTCTTTAACCATTGCCTTTGTAGATCAAACATTTTTCTGGAATGATGTAGTTTTTTAGTTCTCTCCTTGTCTTAGAGCAATATACACATATTTATAATATTTAATTTTATTTCTTTTCAAATAAAAATAAGATTACTTTAAAGAGAAGAAGCAGCTCAGCATTATTTACCATATTTTGTATATTCTCTAAATGCAGTAATTTCCACTTGTAAGGGCATTATCATGGATCATGGAAGTATGGTTTTTTTAGAGCAGGAGTGAATTTCACATGCAATATCGCCAAATAAACTTTACAGCAAGGATTTATTTTCATGAGAAACTTTCAATAATAGATTAAAGGATTAAGCTGTACACCAAACGTATTTTGAAATGGGCAAGATACCATTTTGAGCATATTACAGACAAAAATTTGTCATTCCATTCTTAAGCTACACAAAATGCATTAATCAATGTTATCAGTATACAATACCTCAACACTTACAAACTACAAGAGAAAAAACACTCAAATCAGCATATGTTTACTAAATAATAATAATATGAAGAAAAGGAGTTGCCAATATACCAGACTAATCAGGAATACAAGGAAAGTTTATATAAGAATCTGAAGAACACATGTTCTTGAAGATACTGCTCTGTTATCTACTGCTTCTTACTTGGAACACTTTCTCTAACTGGTTGCACTGCAAGAAGACACAAGCTCATTTTGCTTGCAGCATTGCAAGGGAGCAGGATGAGGACCAGCTGCACTCAAAAGCCAAATGACCATGCTGGGATGGTTATGTCTTGACTGTTTTAACTACCTCATGGCAGAAATTATTACCCAGTTCTAAGAAAGCCACATGGCTTTTGCTTACCTTGTAGCACAGCAGAAACAGTACTACATAGACATACCTGATTTCTCTTAGCCTGTAAAGACCATAATGCAACTGAAGTACTAAAATAAAAAGGATCAGACGGAGCACATCTCATTGAAGAATTTCAACCCACATGTTAAAACCTGAGCCCTAGCGGTTTAAAACATAGGACCAGGATCCACAGGTGACTCTGTGTTATATTACATTTTTTTCAGGTGGAACACAGAATATTGGAAACTCACCCTGAATGCTCTAGATTATAACAGTATGAGTGCAGACTATGTTTATTTAGTGCACTGAAAAGCTGTGCTAACACCTGAGATAAAAAAATATAGTGTCTGTAACTGCAGGTCAAATGGGATCCTCAACTACATGGATAAAACAAAAATCAACAGATGACACACAATGCACACTGGCAACTAGGCTTATAATCTTCTCTCATTTGTTTCTTTACTTGAATCTGTGTGTTTGAATATGTCTGACTAAAAAACAACTCAGCATCTCATATACCACTTTCCGGCATCTGTGAACCACCTGTGGTCCATATGTTGCGAGCTGAGAAACACAGGAATAACTTAAAGACATGATCACCAGACAGGAGAGAAGGAATAGGGACAAATATGGAGGAGGAAGGGAGAAGGAAGGGAAGAGGAGGAAAGGGCAGTATTAAAACATTGATCAAGAAATGCAAATGAAAAGAAATACACTTAGACTACTCACGGATTAGTGGAAACCTGTGAGCACAGGGGAAAATCTCTATTTTCACTGCAAGCCTTAGCAGGAAAAAATTGTTATCTGCACAGAACTGATTAAGAAACTTTCCTATAGATGTGTATCTTTTGTTTCCTAAGTCATCTCCACATGAAGTGGACACTTGGGACATCATTGCTAGCCATGAGACAGATTGAAGCTTTAGGCACACCACCTCACCAGCCAGTCTGCAGGTGCTAATTGGGCAGCTGGCTTCTGCCAGACAATGCACAATGATGGAGGTTTTCCTGCCTTTCTTTCAGAGTCTCTGCCTCCTGAAATTAGCTTCCACAAAACTTGAAGTGTTCTTATCTAAACTTTGGCTTTCTCTATTGAACTAGGTAAAATGTTCAAAAATTATTAAGAGGTGCTTACTTGTATTTGTCATAAAAAGCATCCAAGTAACACTTATTCTCTTTGGAAAACAGAGGTGCTCTTCAAGGGGGAAAATGAACTATAAAGAGCTTATTTGGACTATCTTAGATATCAATTAAATGTTTTTCACTGTTCATAACTGAGTACAGACTTTTGAAAGGTAAGATGTAAAGGTTGAAGTGTAAAGTATGTAGAGATGACTGAGGAAAATGAGATTCATGAATGAATAACTGATTAGTTTCAGAAAGGAGTATGTAAGTCTGTGCCTCTGGGCATGTTAAATTGAATTTACCTGCATTTCTGCTTTACACAGTTGGAAATCCACATTAGCACAAAAATCGGCATTATACAGGGGGTATTTTCAGATGAACAAATTATTTTTGTAAACCTGAAGCTATATTGTAATGATACATGCGACGAAATTGGAAGTCAATCATAAGATTTCATCTAGTATCTCATAAATCCTATCAAATAAACTATATTTTACCAGACATTGTCTTTTTTTTTATTGTTTTCTGTATTTTTAATGGACTACTTCTATTACAGTGTAGTCAGGTTTTAGAAAATGTGAAGAAAATGAAAAAAATTTACAGTTCATGTAAATTTAAGAAGTGCTGGTGTGAGTGATTTGCAGTCAGTCATTGTACAAGACAAAGGTTTGGCTTACACAGTACTGCTAGGAGCACAAGAACTGAATGAAGCAGATGCCTGTCAAATTTCTAGGCTTTGAGTGATTGCTTATTACAAAAAGAATGTTCAGTTGTGTATCACCAAATCTAAAATTTTATTGACTAAATTAGTCAATGTGAGTAATAAGCAGTGCTTCCAGGCTGCATATGGATGTGTCCCCTGGTGAAAACTAGACATAGGAGAACCCAGACCATGAAAGAAACACTAGGTGTGTGGGACATGTCCCTGATCTAAATAATGAGGGAAAGAGGATCCCCTCTCACATGTTGTTACTGATCCATCTAGCCATTCTTATTAGATCTGAATCTAATGTCCAGAAAAATCAATGGGCTTTGTACAGCTGCAGGAGACAGACCATAGAGCTCCAAGTTATTTAGCTTTGAGCCACTGCCCAGAGATTCTATTAGTCTCAAGCATTCTTCACTCTCAAGAATTTTTATTATTTTTCTCATTTATTTGGTCAAAGCAAATAGGAACCGTGGTTCTGAGGGGTCCTTAAAAGATTAAAGATCACAGAATCACGTAACAGTTGAGGTTGGAAGGGACCTCCAGAGGTCCAACCACCCTCTTCAAGCAGGGCTGCATGAAACTGGTTGCCTAGGACCATGTCCAGATGGCTTTTGAATTTCTCCAAGTAAGGAGATTCACAACCTCTCTGGGCAACCTGTGCCAGCGCTCAGTCACCCTAACAGTAAAGAAGTGTTTCTTGATATTCAGAGGGAACCTCCCGTGTTTCAGTTTGTGCCCAGTGCCTCTTGTCCTGTCACTAGGCACCACTGAAAAGAAGTCTGGCTCTGTCGTCTGTGCACTTTCCCTTCAGGTATTTATACAAATTGATGAGATGCCCCTGAGCCTTCTCTTTTGAGGCTGAACAGTCCCCACCCTCTCAGCTTTTCCTCATAGGAGAAATGCTCCAGTCCCTTAATCATTTTTGTGGGCCCTCATTGAACTCTCTCCAGTATGTCCATGTCTCTCTTGTACTGAGGAGTCAAGAACTGGACCCAGTACTCCACCTGTAGCCTCACCAGTGCTGAGGGTCTCCTCACAGTCTTTCCTGCTATGCTGATATGTTAGGTAAACATTGCAATCCCCGCTTTGTAATCAATTTAATATTTTGCAGAAATACTTCCAATAATTTGTTAATACCATGGAATGAGTGGATGAGCCATTAATTTTTTTTTTTTTAAATTTGCATGTGTGTTTGTGATGGCTCATTAAAAGATGTTATTTTAAAACTATTAAACTCAGAGTATATCTCCTTAATCCAGCAAGCTTTCATTGGTGGAGGTAGAAACACTCAATAGAACTACAGAATCAGAGTGGTTTGGGTTGGAAGGCACCTTTAAAGATCATCTAGTCCAAACCCCCTGCTGTGGGCAGGGACTTCTTCCAATAGATCAGGTTGATCCAAGCCTCATCCAACCTGGCCTTGAACACTTCCAGGGATATGAGGCATCCACAGCAACTCTGGGCAACCTGTTTTAGTGTCTCCCACTGTAATGTAAAGAATTTCTTCCTTATGCCCAATGTCAATCTATTGTCTTTCAGTTTAAAAGCGTTACCCCATGTCCTACCACTACAGGCCTTGGTAAAAAAAAGTCTCTCTCCACCTTTCTCATAAGCCCCTTTTTAGTATTGAAAGGCTGCAACAAGGTCTCCCTGGACCCTTCTGTTAAACAACCCCAACTGTCTTAGTCTGTCTTCCAGGGTGTTCCAGACATCCGATCATTCTCATGGTCCTCTTCTGGGCCCACTCCAACAGGTCTATGTCTTCCTTTTTCGGGAGACTCCAGAACTGGATGCAGTACTCCAGGTGGGGTCTCACCAGAGTGGAGCAGAGGGGCAGAATCACCTTCCGTGACTTGCCAACCATGCTTCCTTTTGTGCAACCTAGGATACGATTGGCTTTCTGGGATGGAAATAGGCTTTTAGTCAATACAAAACCTGTACAGGAAATCAATGAGTTAAAACTCAATTTGAGCTCTATACTCAAGAATCTGAGATTCTAAACTGACAAAATTTGACCACGAGAGTGCAGGGCCACAGATGCTCAGGAAATGTGTGCACTGACATTGGGCAGAGCAGCATGAGTCAGAGAGCAAAAGCGGCTTTGAATTGCAGACACAGGATGTTACCTTTCATAGTGTATAACTTTAAAACAGGTGAACTCTGGTGAAGCAAAAGGAAAGATTTTTTTTTCCCCCCCTCATACACCATGCACCAATTTGTTTGTACCCAAAAATCTGACAATAGAGAAATATGCTTTCACTTTAGAAGGAATTCCCATTAGTACATCCCCAGCCAATTTCTCTTTCTGAAGAGACAAATATCTTTTAAGACATCTTTGCGATCAGTTAGGACTTACAGGCTTTTCTCTGACAACAGTCTGTTAAGGAAATGTATGAGAACTAATGGTCTTTCCTGTACGCTAAATATTTGTCCCTCTCCTGGTCTGCAGATGATTAGTACAATTACAAATCTTTACCAAGGGAAAGACACCACACCAAATATCTTCAAACTGTCTTCATTTACTCTGTCCTTCATCGAATAACTATTCATTGATTTTAAGATCTAAGGAGTAGTAAAGTAGACATACAGGTAAGGAAGACAGAATAGTGTAGGAGAACTTGATGCCAAATATGCTATTAAAAACATCTTTTTGTGATTTAAGCAAAGACTTTAAAAGGGGCATCAAAGCATTAAAAGAATGAAGAGGATTAATGTGTCCTCTGAGTAACGTTTCTCATAGTGCATAAGGTCAAGATCAGACTGCTTATTTTAGACAGTAAGTTTAAGTATTAGCCACATAAAATACAAGTTATTAGTGAGCAGTGATGATTACCTATGTTAGATGCCCTATCTGTATCATTTAAATGTCTTTGAGTGATTGTCAAGGAAGTTTATGTGCTGAGCACAGACCCACATCAGGCTGTCTACAAACAGCACCATGTCTACCTCTGTGGGGCAGATACAATCTGTGCTTTGCATCACTGTCCTAGTCCCCAGAATAGCCATTGGAGTGCACAGTGACACCTGGTCTTTCTTTCAGAGGGGAACAGAGGATGCAGGGGTCTGGGGTTCTCATCCCAAAGCGAAAGGGGAACATGGTCATGATGCACACACAAAGCCTATGGTTGCACCAGGGAATGCATCCATCTGCATACTACGTCTGCAGTATGTTCTTTGGAAAATAGTTGCTCTGGTTCTGCAGCCAACTCTCTGAATTCTCTGTACATTTTTTATTAAATAGTCACTGGATCAAATTTAAAAATAATCCAGTATTTGTCATTCATCAGAGTACTACAAAGCTACAATGCTACTTGATTTTCTACATAGCCAGCATGCCTATATTCCTGTATTCCAGTGGTTGCACAGTGTCCCAGATTCAGCTGACTGGGTAGGAAGGACCCTGTCTCACCCTGTGTCTGCTGGTCAGTGTTTGTGGTACGATCCTGTAAAGACAACAACATCGTTTTCAACTCCTTCAGACTGAGGATTGCCTAGAACTCAAATGTGTGACATATGATTTAATTTCAAGATTCCTGTCATCTTATTTAATACAGGAATGGAGCTGCTTAAAAACTTTTACCTCAAATACAGTATGGTCCCTGGAACATACTGTACATCATACTATATGTGACAAAAAACAAAAAGAAAAAAGAAAAAGAAAAAAGGATCAATTCTTTCTTGGAAATTAAATGCTTAATAAAAAGCCACATTAAAAATAAGCTTGCTAATGCAACCAAATAACTGACAATGAGTCAGGCTACCCTGAAATGAAGTGTGATGTTAGTGCAAAAACCCAGATTTTTAGTCTCTGAATGCATCTGGAGACATGGAGCAGGTGAGACCTAGTCAATTACCTCCCATTATCTGTACAATTAAGTATGGTTATTCATATCAATGATATTATAATTGGCTGTCACAGTCCTTTGTGATTCTTGAATTTCTGAAACTCTTAACAAAGTCAGTCTAACCATTTCTTTTAGTGTAGCTCTCCTGGAGCTCAGAGAGCCTGCTGCAGTGCCTGTGTGAAACATTGCAAGGCCCAGGAGGGAATTCACCGCAAGTGTGCAAGAATGCGATACCTCCTCTCTCTGTCACAAGAAGGACGTTAACAAGCCCACTGAGGATTTGGGGCTGCTTATTTTCTTGTCTGCTTCTAATTTAAAAGTAACCTAAAGGTCTCTGTCAGATACCAGGAAGAAACAGTTACCCAACTGGGAATGAAACATTTACCTTTTAGAAATTTTTCGTTAAACCAAACAAAGAAATTAATCTTTTTAGAGAACTACAGCCTTCAGATGTTTTACCTGTTCTGGAAAGATTTCAATGAGTTACTGTTACTTCTGGGTACCCACAGAAAATGATTTGGTAGAGAGGATACCTCAGTGTCTTACTAAATCATATTCATGCAAGTTAAATTAGTACATAGGAAAAACTAACTGCAAAATTTCATAAGATATACTAGACCTATAATTGCACATTAAATACTTAGCATGTTTCTGGAAATATTTTTACAGACTGTGTCCTCGTAACACAGTGTCCCCATGGAAGAGGACAGATCCATTGTCTAGTGATATCCACAGCGGATGAATGTTCTCGGAGCTCTAGTGATACAGTTCTAGTGTCCATACATTTAAACACAATCCCACTGTTTGTTTTCTTAAGAAAACAGGCTTACTCTTCATCCATGCATGATAACTTTTGAATGTAGTAGTAGACACTGAAGTTGGACATCTTGGGGACAATTCTCTAGTGTCAATTAGAGCAGTGTACTGTGTCCAAGGAAACTGAAAGGAGACGCAGCGAGAAAACATAGCTCTCCTCTTATGTTAGTGAAGGTACTTGGTTCTAAGTAGTTAGCACAAGCCAGTACTCGTTTGTCCTGCAGGGAGAAGAATGGCTTAATTTTACAAGTATATGGAGAGATAACAAGAAATCTTAGTATAAATCACTTAAAAAGTTGATTAATTAAGGGACATAAACCCATAGGAAATCAAGCACTGTTTCCAGGGATCATTAATATACTTAGCCGTTGCTGTTGTTTTTACCCCCATGGTTCTATGAGAATTATAAGATGAAATAATGAAGGAAGATGCTATAATTCCTACTGTTCTTTACATGTTGGTTACAGCAGCAGTCACAAAGACAGTGGCAATAAATAGGCTTCTTCATAATTTGGGGTATATTGGGCATAGTAAGATTCAGATATGTTTTCAGAGCGGGAGATAAATCAGGGAATCTTCTAAGTATTCTAATGTTACTAACTTGAGAAGAATCCTTCCCAAATATTGGTTTTCAAAGTACATAATCTTTTCTAGGTTCAAAAATTAAAACAAACTCGATACTACATATTTTAGGAATAGGGTTTGGAAGAAAAATGAGGACTTGGAAGTAAACCATTCCATCTGAAGTGAGGCAGTGTATCTAAAACATTTTGATAAAAATTTAAAATTGCATTTTGCTAATATAGTAACACACGGTAACTTGAATTCCATTGTTTTAAGCCCATGTCCAGCTGTTTCCTCTTTAGTTCAACTTTACTTTCTTGAGATTTTATTTTTATTAAAATCTTTCACCAGTGAAAGTCATGACCTCTTTGTACTGTTTTCTGTCTAGTTACTGAGATGTAGGATCCAGATGTCTGTTCTGCCTTTATAACTGAAAACAAGGGTAACTGAGAGGATGACTTCAACACACCCTTTGTCAGTGCCACAGACCATTAGCAGTACTATAAATAGCATGATCAAATCCCAGATTGCAGATTCAGTCATAAAAGCGTCTACATTTCATGCTGATTCAGAGGGGCAGCAGCATTAACTGCAATCATCAAGGAATGTGACATCTCCACAGAATTTTCTACAGCTCACTGGTCTGATGACAGAATGATTGTTAAAAATTAATGGGGACCACCAGATGTGGATACGTACAGCTTGGCAACTATGAAAGCCATACTTCCCATTTGCGAGTGATAACGTAATATTATTCTATGATAGATTGTAATAGATTTAGATTATGTTTCATTCAGGAACTCTTCTTACTCTTTGAAAATTTGACCACAAGATTTTATTTAATTGTTAAGTTTATAAGCCAGGGAATAGGAGGAGAGAAGCATTTTCACATTGTTTTCTAATTATTCTCTGTTGAAAGTACACTTCCACCTTCTGTTTATCCATTATAATCATTCACTTCTTGATTAGCCAACTCTGAGAAAGCAGAGATCCTAAAATTCAAAGTTTATGAAGAGATTGATTCTGATAGTTAATAAGCAAAATATCAATACATTGTATGCAGTAATTTCCAGCTTCACGTCTGGATTTCTAAGAAATAGCACAAGTTTTTTTGATACATTCTTATTATCTTCTGTGTCTGTATTTTTAAATTGCACCAAATTATTTCACCGAAATCATGGGCCATATGAAGGATTTGCTGGATTAAATTCTCTGGGCTGTTTTATGCATAGGGGTAGAGCAAACTGTTCAGAAGATTACTTAAGAACTCCTGCACAGGGGCTGATTCAAAAGGGTGGACTGACAACTGGAAGGACAGGCTGACCGCTCAACAACCGTGTTTAAAAATTCCCGTTTACCATTATGGACACTGATCATTTGTCCTGAAATTATGGATTCTAGAAACCTGATGCTATTGTCAAAGAATGAGACTAGACAAGTGACATTTCTTTGTCCATGCTCAATACTTAGAATGTCTGAGGAGTCCCTAATGTTAGTACAGGGAACTGCAGACTGGTAGGAGAAACAATGTGCGTGCTATCTGTCTTTTAGAGAGAAAAATCCAATCAAATTTAGCCAAGTTTTAATACTTTGAAAATATGCAGCGTATATGAGCAATAGTTAGAGTCTCCGATGATTCTGGGAGCAGGTAAACAAAAGGTCAGGGACAGAAATAAGAGTTTTAAGCATGGGAAACAATGCTTGAACAAACGTTAAAGATGGAGCATGCTTTCCCCTATTGCCAGCCATGGATATAGATTTCGCAAACCTTTATATTTCCTCACTACTGGCAAATACCTGTGGAACCTCAAAGTCTTGGGCCAAATGCTCTGGTCAACACCCCTGCTGTTGCAGAGATGAAGTCCAGAGTCCATCTATTGCAGGAAGAGATAACTGACTCCAACATGCAGCAATTAATGAGTATAATTATTTATTTATTATTTGTGTTACTGGTGGCATTCATTGCTACACAGAAATCTTAAAGATCTTAATTAGACCATATTTAAAAGTCTGGAAGTTAGATACATAATTGAAAGTGTTCAGGTAGGTTATCTATATGGATTAAATTTGACCCCTCCAGAGAGCGATTCAGCTCATCTATTTGAAATAATTATCTTAAGGATGAGATGAATCATTTTTTGGAGATGCCTCTTTCTCTCCACAGATTATAAGATGAACCTTCTTGACTGAAATTAGCTAAAATTAATATCCCCCTCACTAAACCACATAGGATTAATTCTATGAACTCACAGTGTCACACTCTGTTGTGGAAATATACAATTATGGAAACAGAAAGCACCATGTTATATATAGAAAAGAGATCTAAACTGAGGTTGCAACAGTAACTTAAAATCTGAGTTGTAAGTCCTTGACCATGGTCTTCTTTTAGTACAATCTTTATCGTTTATCAGGGCGTCCACTGGACTTCATCTAAGATTCAAAATGAAACAAAGCAAAACAAAATGGAAAACAAAAAAGTTGTCAATGTCTGTACTGTGTGACAGATGTGTGATCTACATTACTGGTCCTTTAATCATCCAGACAGGTGTCCTATTGGAGGATGTCCAAGGTGTGCTCTCTGTGTCTGTACATCTGGATTTCTTTCCAAAAGAAAACAATGACTTTGGAAGGACAGATGCAGATTCGCATCTCACATCTCCCACATTAGAAATACTCTTTGTAATCTCTGCTCCCTTTGACCTTACTAACAGAGTAATGAAAAATAGAAAAAATAAAAATGTCCCCATAATTATACAAGTGAAAAGGATTTTTTTGGTTTTTGTTTAGGTAATGGATTATAAGGAGAGGAAATATAGGGGAACAGAATAGACTCTTGAGACTCCTTCTCTGGCACCCTTACACATAAAGAACGTCAGTGATGGACAAGAATGGTTGCAGCACAAGGTTTTCTGGTTGTTTTTATAATTTCAAAGTTACTAGAGGAGTGTCTTTGTAATTTATCCTAGATAAACCAAAAACCTGACCCTTGGACCAAAGCTTGGAGTATAAAGGAACTCCTCTGTTTCCTGTACTTATTGTAAACTGGATACAGAAGAAAATGCATTATTACAATCCTACTTCACTTTGTATTTTCTAAGGATAATTTTCCTTTGCCAGTTATAGAGGAAGAGGAATTACTTTTAGTGAACATTTTTACTACTGTGATATGGATACTTTTTCAGCAATCGATGTAATTATCATATTTCTGCTTAGCTGACACCTTTATTTTCTTTAAGAAATATTAAATGAATTGATTTTTTATAAAAAAAAAAATCGCCTTTTGTCACTTCACTCAAAATTATCTGACGATAGAATCTAGTATCTTGTGTAGGAGGAATGACTCAAATCTTCATTGTAGGGATTGTTACCTAATGTCATTGTGAAAATGTATGAGTTGACTCATTCATAGAAAATCAGACAAACAAAATTATCTGTTCTTACAATCAAGAAACCTAATGCTAATTTTTCCTTTAATATAGTGGGCCATTGACGGAATACGGACTTCAGAGAGCATGCTCTGTGGACATAATCTGTCATTCAAGCACAGGACAAGAAGGACTCTTTCCCAGACCAATGTTCAATCTGCTATGCAGTCCCTGTGCTAGCATTATCACAGTTATCTTTAGTATTTTAAAGAAAAAACAAAGGTTGCAACACTATTTTTATCCAAGAGATGTGGTTTTCTTCAATTTTTTTTAAACTAAACTTAGTTTCTGATTGAAAGTAAGCCAAAAACCCACCCATTTTTCCCGCCCCATAAAATGGTCTTCCAGAAATTATTTCTGTTCCTTTTGAAAGATTAAAATAAACTAAAAAGTCTCATTTCCTATAATAAGTTGATTGCTATCTGATTTGGATTATCATATCATTAAGTTCCCTTGGCTTGCCTAGGTCCATGATTACTATCTAATAAAGCAACATACATTAGTACTTAAAAGGACTCATATATTTAAAAAGAGTCTGAATGCTTTGAATCAGAATATTGTGAGTGTATAGCAAATCAGCATTAAATCCACGTTATATCCATCATCCTGTATTTCAGCACAAATAATTTGTTCATATGTGAGTTTTGGCTAAACTGAGTAGGAAGAGGAATGTTGTGAGATCTGACATGACATTGGTAAGTGACATGGACCTATGCAACATGTAGAGATATAAAACTGTGGGAGAAGTTCAAATACTTTTCAGTTAAAAAAAAACCCCAGTAATTTAAAGGCATAGCTGCAAGGCTGGCATAAGATAGTTTTTAATTAAGTTTGTTAATGATCTAAGCAAGAAGGGTAAATTAGTAAAATGTCAAATACTCCTCTCCCCTGTAGGCCATGGTCATCTCACCTTTGAACTGGAATATCTGCCTTTGCTAGCAAAAAGGCAACAAATCATAATGAAGGTTTTACCTTAACAAAAATGCGTTGTTCTAACCCCGTCTGTACTATAGATCTGGCATTTAATAAAAGCTTGGGATTGTTTGGGCACTTTAATACCCAGAGCTATATTAACAATGGTAAAATACCAGGAGCTGCATAGACAGGACTGGACTAATAAGAAGTACAAAAGTACAATACACCTGAGAAACCCTACTGTCTTAAGTGGTGTTTGAGCTGAAAATAACTATTATTCTTCTGATAGTGATTAGAGCAGACCTAGTCATAACTAGATCAAATGACAATATATCTCAATTTTATAAGCGCTTGTAATACTCACTGCATATGTCATTATTTAAAACTTTGTGTTGTGTAATCATGGATTACTGAAATAAATGCAGAGAGTTCTTAAGTGGCCTAGGTATTTAGTGAATTCTAATCACTGTAAAATAAATGTCATCAAGCTTTTAAATTAACTGGAGCCTGCTATTTATTATTTCTTATTAGGTACACTACTTGACTGGTTAAACTGGTTATTGGATTCTTCATACAATAGCCCCTGAACTCCTTCAGTCAATTAAATCCTTTATTGCATCTGATTTGTCAATGTCAGTGTCATTTCTAATCTCTTAAATCCACACCAGTTCAGAAGCTTTAAATGTACTTATTCTCTTGCAAAATTAGGAAGTTGCGCAGACAGAATCCTTTCCCACTCCCTCCTTCCTCTGTGCAAACCACAAAGCTGCTAACAGTGTAAAAGATATAAACACTTCTTCTTCAGCCTCTGTATATACACTCATACAGCTACAAAATGAGACATTTTTTGATACAAGCTACAGAAGGTAAAGGGGAAAAACATACAAACAAACAACCTACACTGGGTGTCTTGCTACCAGCATGTTAAACGCTGAACACTTTTAATCTTTGACTCAGTTTCTTACCACTTTACATTATGGAAATTAGCAGAACAAAGTAACTATAACTAATTCCAGAACTGGAAACTTGAACGTCTTGGTATTAATTGCCACAGCTTTTGATTTATGTCTGCAAAAGTATTCCAGAACATTTTTTAAAGTTGGTACAACGTTAAATTCCCTCCCCATTTCTTTGTTCATCAACAAAAGCTAGACTTGGATAGAAAAATACAGGTGTTACAAGAAAAGAAAGCAAAAACACAGGTATTAAATTACTGTTCTGTGCAATGGTCTTGTCAGCCTAATAACTCAGTAGCTCACCTGAGGAGCGGCATAAACATGCAGGCTATTTATTTCCATATTGTAAAGTGGAGTTCGCCAGACACAGACTTGTTTTTCCTCTAAAACATTCCCTTTCTAAAAGGATCTCCTTTTTTTTTTTTTTTTTTTTTTTTTTTTTTTTTTTTTTTTGCCAGTGAAAGCTACTCTTTACATATTACAGCCGTATAAGCCTCGGAACTATGAAAGCGATTCCCCCGGCAGGTTAGGCGCATCACCTTCATTCTGCAAAGAGAAGGTAAACCAGACCAGACTCTTACCAGACACGGGGTGGTGGAGGGNNNNGGGGGGGAGAGAAACAATTGCTTCAGCTCGATCCAGCCGTGCTGCCTGCTCGCAGGCGATCCTTGGGCCTCACACAAAAGGGAGGTAACGGGCTCTCAAGGAAGAGCTGTAAACATCCATCACGGCGGCGCTGGTGCGGCGGCTGGGAGC